>JBAJNP010000199.1:37287-120306 GCA_036877545.1 Yasuhikotakia modesta | reverse complement strand
AGCCTATGGTTTGACAAAAAACGTGTTTTGCGTATCACACACGGATAATGCACCAGCTGCTGTGTTTTGGCTGTTTTTATCAGAATTACGCAAATGTGATGTTTCATGCAGTGAGTTCTCAGTTATTTAAGGGGTGTAATTGTATTAACTGAACTTAATGCAGTGGTTCATGGTCTCTGTCACTGCATGTTGATGTCAGAGGATCAGATGTTCTATTACTTAGTAACAAAAATTACTTTATTGAGTGAAATTTATTTTTTGAAATATTGAGTGTTGAGGGTAAGAGATGAAAGAGATATTGTCATAGTTTTTGAACATAGTTAAACATTTGTTTAGAACAGTCTTGTAGGGCAAATCTTGGTTCATTTAAAAGTGGAAGTGGTATTTTCTTGTAACTGTTAGACATTTTTTATCCTGTGTCTTAAGAACGAGGTTAACCAATTGTCTCCTGCCATAGGCCTCCTGCTGACCCTTCTTCTGGGTCTGGAGTGCAGTGCTGTGCGGCCGAGAAGACTGCTGGGAAATGAAGTCCATTCTGAAACAGTGGCGGCGACTAGCCCTCGGTCTAATGCTGGTATGGGTGCTGGTGTTTTTGGCTCTGCTGTCCTACTTTATGGAATCCCGAGTGGATGAGCCACACTCCGCTGGTGCTCTCTCCTATACGGACACCCGGCGCCTGACCTCACTGCAAGGCAATCCCCGCACCTTTAGCCCCTCTGCGTCTAGTAACACCCAACAAGAGCAAAGTCAAGAAGAAAATCCCAGTGTCGATCCACAGCCTAGTCCACTCAGCCAGGAGGCCTACCCATATCCAGACCCTCAGAGCCTGGCAGCCTGGTCTGCATTTGGCACCCAAGATGTGGGCTTCAGATCGGCTGCTGTGAGTCGCAGCCGCGAGAGGCAAGAGTATAACCAGGATTCACCTCAGCAAATTGAAGATGAAGAGGAGGAGGAGGAAGAAGAGGTGGTGGGAGGAGAAGAGGAAGAGGACGACAGGAGGAGGACAATAAAACGAGTCAGAGCAAGTGAAAACTTTGAGCCAGATGATTACTACGTTCCTAGATCAAAGGCCATGATTCAAAATCTTTGGAGAGGGAGTATGTCCGTGGGCATGCTCAGTCCACGTCTGCAGAGGGCTGTGAAAGACTATCTAAATAATAATAAACATGGCGTGGCCTTCACTGGGCTCCGCAAGACAAAACAGAGCGGCCAACAAGTGCTGTGTGAGCTGAAGAAGTGGGGGAAGGTTAGAACTTTGGATGGGGTGGAGATGCCTTTCTCCAACTTAGGCTGGGAGAAGATTGTACCTGCCTTACCGTTAAGCCAGCTCTTTAGGCAAGGCTTTCGGACCTGTGCTGTGGTCACCTCAGCTGGAGCCATGCTCCACTCTAGACTTGGCAAAGAGATTGGTGAGTGAACAATACCATGAAAACACCCTTTTCACTGTCGAAGTATTGCTGAAAATCATGTTTAAACTATGTCTTAGTAACTCATTAGTTTAATTTCTGTTTACATTTAGTCACTTGCCAGGCAGTTATGCAAAGCGTGTTACTTAGCAATCAAAGCATACATTGCTGATTTTAGCACAATGCTTTTTGAGCTACAAGAAGACCACAGTTCAATTGAACAAAGTATCTTTAATTATGTTGCTGTGCCTATATAAACGACTAAAAGTAATACTTTTTCTGCCAGGTAATATTCTCTAGCCTACCTGTGGGCTGGCTACAATTGCCAACCACTGGCAGCTTTAGCTTAAAATACAATTTAAGCTTTACTGTGGCTTCAGTTTTGTTTGACTCAGTCTTTAAACCGTTTTGTTCTAGTCATGGTACTTGATTGATTGTTTCAAATATTCAGAGGTATGAATATTCAATATTATATTACATATTCAAATATGAGAGGTTTTGCTTCTCAAAAACCTCTTGTTTGGCTTTTTCTTTAGGAAGTGAAACAAGTCTTATTAATGAATGTGATCAAGAAAGGCCCATTTTGGTAGTGTTTTAGCAGCCATTCTCAGAGTCTTTTCTGAGGATTTTGGTTTCCGTGGTGATGCCACTTCCTCTGAATGGGTCAGTGGGATGCTGATGCCCTTAACGGTTACATAATCTCGCATCACAAGACAAATAAAGAGCCCAAATTCTTCCAGCTTTGGCATCTATGGTAGTGGTAGTGGGCACAGAGAAAGGAGTTTCCATGGTGATCGTACAGCTTTCATTGTTCTTCAGGACAATAAAGACTGAGCCAATAAAGACGTGATTTTTTTTCAAAAACAGTCTTATTCATATATTCTTATGTAAATATAGTAGTTTGAACATTTAAACATTTTCTAAGATTATTATTAGATTTTGGCCTGGTCTCTCTGTCTCTCTCTCTCTCAATAGGTTGTCTGCAAACTAGTAATAATGCTGTATTTCAGCACTCTCACTTGAAACACACGGTAGGCATTATTGCCACCTTGTCATTACTTTCACACTATAGTTCAGTGTCACAGTGCCACAGAACAGATATGCTGATAAACTTGCTGCAATTACTAGACCTAAAGTGTCTATATGATGGCTTTGCAGAGCACAATGCATAATGTCATACGAGTTTCTTTAACTGTTTCTATTATATTTCTGCAAATTTGACTAAAATAGTAAACGGGTAACATCAGACATACCAGACTTTTTTTAAAAATCATTTACCTGTATAAACAGCAGTACATCTCCAATGCTTTCAGATGTCTGGCAACACATCAAAGCTTAGTAGGTGTAGCACAGTGAAGCTGTGTGTGGTGTAGCTCAGTAGGGGTGAATCTTAGATCTATAAAGCTACTTTTCACCATCTGGTTGCCAAGACGTACCCATCTTCTCAGCCTTGCAATAGCCATTATTGCGGTTGTAGATAAATTCAGTGTTGCTTTTGTTTAGTAGTATTTCAAAGTAACCGTACTAGTTCACACGCAATATATCACCGTATGGGCAGCATTGATTTCCTATAATTTTAGTCCAGACAGAGGCCGGTTCTGATTGGGTAATTTTTCTCTGAAGCCTCTTTATCCTGTCTATTAAATTGTGCTTGTCTTGTCTAAACATTTCCTTCAGCTGTGTGTACTGCGTCCTCTAAAAATACTCAAGGACAAGTATGACAGCCTGGAATACCACAGCCAGCCAACAGTAGACCTGCCAAAACTGTTGATAAGGATTTTTTCACAGGAAAACTTGTCAATTCAGGCGCGTGAGGACAAGAACAAAAATTGCTACATCTGCATGCTGAGACTCTGGTCTGGGAAACCTTTGCATATCATAAACAGGCTAAATGAGCAATAAGCCAGAACAGCATTCTTTTAGATTTGTTTATAGCCTTCCTCAGTGCTGACCTGTAATAATTCCATCATTCAGGTCATGTTATTCCGCCCCTAGCTCTTTAACTTTGTGTTTAATAACTCTGTAAACATTATAAATACTGTACTGTATTCTTGGACCTGATTGTACAGAAAATATTAGTCATTGGAGCACATGTGCACATGTAACATGTGCTCCCACACTGGAGCACATGTCGTTTATCATGGTGATATTTCTAATAAAGATTTCTCAGTTCCAGATTTACATATTAACAGTTCAGGTTTATGAGATGATTGATTCCTTCTGTAGCTCTTGGTCTTCATCCGCCACCTAGTGGTAATGTAGTGTCTGTGCGTCACAACACACACACGCACACACTCACACACACACACACACACAGAGGAGGGTAGCTAAACGTGGTGAAGAATCTGGTTTTAAATTTCAAAATCCATTGTTCAAAATATTCTTCAATTTTCCAATATAAAACAAAGAAGCATTGACATTAATGGACATTTTGTTTGCGGGGCACTAAGCAAATGCGGACAATTTTTCACTCAAGTTGTTGCTGATTGTATAACTTGGAATGTAAAGCATTGTTAATTATGAAATAATATGGTTTCCCACCCCTGTTGTACACAGTGTGATGCAACCATTGATAATGGATTTTATGGCTTCTTTTTGTTTTACTGTTCTGCCTTTTCACACACTGTGCCACATCATATGTTTCTGTGTGACTGATGTTGTCTCAGAAGATTGATGTCTCTGTCAGAACTGTGGGGACATGCTCAATGTCAAACTCACATTTACTGCTTTAAAAAATTGCTGGTTGATGAATGCCAATAAACAGAATGTCAGCTGAACTGAAAGATGAATGTCTGCCTGGGATTCTCAAATCAGTCACTGTCACACACATCCAGGAAAAACATCTACCCATTATGCATTTTAATCTTTCTCTCTCTCTCTCTCTCTCTCTCTCTCTGTTCTTGTTCAGTCTGTCACTCTCTCATACTGCAGTATTTGGAATGAAATATTGTATGGCAGTAAGCATATAATCCACTAGACAGCACTGTTGTTACATCACAGATTTATTGCACTTGTGGACGTTGTGTGAATTTGGTATAATCTGAAAAATGCTGCATTTCTTGAGTAAAGTTGCAGTGATTCAAAACCTTGTTTTTCATGGATCAGAAGAGGAACATTATTTGAGCTACACAATCTTAAATAAATGGGAATGTGGGCTGTCGTGGTCTAAACCCATTTTAAATGACATAGTTGCATGGATTTCCCTGACAGATGTTGTGCTGATCTTTTCTATGCAGTAAAAGTGAATGGAGACTGATGCTGTCAAGGACAAAAACAAGGACAATCAAAAGCCTGATGGAGATTTACGCCCTGCTGCTTTTGTACTTTGTGAAACAAATATCTTGAAC
Source organism: Yasuhikotakia modesta (assembly GCA_036877545.1). Taxonomy (NCBI): domain Eukaryota; kingdom Metazoa; phylum Chordata; class Actinopteri; order Cypriniformes; family Botiidae; genus Yasuhikotakia; species Yasuhikotakia modesta. The sequence continues at coordinate 115,553 of JBAJNP010000199.1, read as the reverse complement.
AGTTGTGTAACCTCCGTTTGAATGAGTGGGATGTTGTGCAGTCACATGAAAAGACAGTTTTATTCTTTAGCTCGATTGATAGATGCTATAATTCAATTAGCTTAAAGGTCATGAGTTCATCTCCTCAGAGACACAAGCGCTAAAATGAATATCTTAAATGCCTTATAAGTCACTTTGGATAAAAGTATCTGCCGCATGCATGAATGCAATGATTCTAAGAAACATGTTTACAAGGGCTTAGGCGTCTTTATTGATTTAATGGTCTCGCTTGGAATTCATTATATAGCCTGTAGTCTGTACATTATTGGAGTATGAGCCATTATAGTTGCAGGGTTTTATTGTGATTTATCATGAATTCATGAGCTGTTTTTCATTATATACAGCGTCTTTTACTTAAAAATAAAGTAAATAAATGTGTACAGTCATTTTGATCATGTTTGTAATTTGTTTGTTTGAGCTTTTTTTTACACTGGCAAGAGTGAAATTTATACGGTTCTAATTATGGCTCAGTTTTAGATGTTACTTTATGAAAGCTTTGATTTGTGTGTTTACAGACTCCCATGATGCAGTTCTGCGGTTTAACACAGCTCCCACTGATGGCTATGAGAGAGACGTCGGAAATAAAACCACCATTCGCATCATCAACTCTCAGGTGAGTGGTGTTTGATGTTTGCACAGGTAGTGCTGAGACTGCCTGTGTGCCCGGCACAGTGTCACGCTGTGTCTGTTTTTCCAAGTAGAGCTGTGAGTCATCACACCATAATGCTGTGTGAACTACCACAGAGCTTTTCTGACATGTTTGTTGTGTGATAGACTGAGATACTTATCGACAGTTTACCCAAAAATAATTAAATTATTTACCCGCCTTCATGTCATTCCAAACTTGCTTGAGGAATGCAAAAGACTGTCTGACAACAAGAGCTGTCAAACACACCAAATGCCTCATTGTAGACCCTGCACCACAAATTCTCCTATAACATTGCGTTTGAAGCTATTTGTGTAAAGAATTGTACAAAATATGTTGTGAAATTAGAGTAGTTTTCACAATATTTTATTACGTTTATATTTCCTGACCAAACCTCTTATTCTCTTAAATTAACCTTGGACCTTTTTATCTGTCTTTCAATTGTTGTTTTGGTGTAACTATCATATCTTGTTTTCTAAACAGATTCTGGCCAATCCCAGGCATCATTTTAACACAAGCTCATTGTATAAAAATGTAACACTGGTGGCGTGGGACCCTGCGCCATATACACTCAACTTACACAAAGTAAGTATCGACCACACAGCTGTTCTACCTATAAAGCCATTTAATTTTGTTAATAATTGACATTCAAATTTAATAGATTGAAATGTTATCTATAATTGTGATTCATGTACATTGTTGAATGCACCTACAGACAGCATGTTTTCCTAATCTTTTAAGCATAAGGCTTTGGATTAAAGCATCTGCTAAATGTAAATGTGTCTCTTTGTGGAATTCAGATGAGCACAGTGGTATATAAGCAAGCACAGACAACCTACGAAAGTGTTAGACTCATTTGTCTGGTCTGAGCTATTCTGCCATGACACAAATTTGGACCACAAGGCTCAGGTGCTGGGGGAAGAAAGAGGAGAGAGAATTACTATAAAAAATTTCAATCTGTCATTGCATCATGGGAGCTTCTTTAACACTTACTGTTGGCCCCAAACCCATCATGTCTTGCTCTGGTTGTTGTAGACATGAAATAGGACATTTATACATTGATTTAGAATCAATGTTCGATGCTGTGATGTTCCACAACCTCTTTTGTTCTGAAACCTCAAGGAATAATTCCTAAGGTCCTGTTTCCATGATGATGTGCACAAGGCCACATGATAGCATGATGAAAATGTGATGATTTTGCTAAGCTGATTTCTTTACAAAACTGGAAGAATGGAGCACTCAAAAACCAGTCAGTGTGCAGGGCGTTTAATTAGTTTTTAGGTAAAGATAGCACAGTCTGAAGAATAGAGGGTCAGAAGTCACTATTGTGTATCGTGCCCAAGCAGTTTTTCCTCCCTTATCCATTTCTCTACAGTCTTTTAACTCTGCTTTGGTCTTTTAATCTCGTAGTAGATTCAAGAACACAGTAGTGTGTCACAGCATGTACCAGCCTATAATTAACATCCTGTGGAGCTTTTTGAAGAGTGATTATTCTGATGAATGAATTAAGTGTTAAACACAAAGGACACTATAACATGATGAATTCCTGTTCATGTAGAGAATCATTTTTCCAGGAAGCCCATATGCCCTGTTACATCTGTGTTTATTAAGCTTTGGTGTTTGGGTTAACTGAATTCTTTGCTGAACTTCCTGTGTCATTCTTGCTGTTTATGTTTGTTTTGAAAAAGAATCTGCTTGCAACATTAACTTTGAGTTTGCATTATTATGTGCACTCAGTCTATAGAAAAACTAATAGATGGAAATTCTGGGTAACAGAACCGGATAAATAAGTAAAATTATTTTTCCATGTAAAAACTAAAAGTTACATATACAGTTGTAATAGCCCTTCCTACTTACAGCAAAGCACAAATGATGATTAATGTTCTGCTGGTTAACTGGTTCATTCTGAATGAGAGCTGGTTAAATGGAAAAACTGAAAGCCCTCTGTTCTCAGTGCAGTAATAAGACATGCATCATACATCACATGCATCAGAAAACTGATGTAATACTGTTATACTGACTAATACTGATGTAAAAACTAAAAAATAATAATAATGAGTGATAAAAGGAAAATTTGAAGTGAAGGAGTTTACTGAAAACTTTTAGATTTAGTAAGCATAAAGATTCTTAATCAGATTTTTAAGGGATATGAGATGGAAGATAAAGCCTGAAGCATTGATAAATAGGCTCTAATATTGCCTGTTGGTAATTTGTAAGTCACATTTTCATGTGTTGTAGAGAAACTCATTTGGATTTATAGGTCTTAGTGGACCACTCGTTTCTAAAAAGTAGTTTTCTTGAGCACATTTTCATTTCAAGGGGCAATTACTGACAGCCTTTGGCCCTGGTTGAGAATTACAACTTGGTAGTTATTCAGTGATTTGGGTTATAATATTTTTATTGTGTTATGTTTGTAGTGGTACTCAAATCCGGATTACAACTTGTTCACACCATATATGGAGCACAGGATTCGGTTCCCTGCTCAGCCTTTCTATATCCTGCACCCAAAATACATCTGGCAGTTATGGGATGTGATCCAGGGTAACCATCTGGAGAACATTCAGCCCAATCCTCCCTCCTCAGGGTTCATAGGTAAGATCTGTACCAAACACAACACAACATAAACATGTATAAACATTTCTGAACAGTCCTACCATCAGAGACGTTACTGTTACCATGGAAATGTAAATTGATGCAAAAAAGCTTGTCAGTGTTCGCCCACAATCGTGGAACATTCTTCTGTTGTTACAAGCCATAAGTCCCGCCCCAACCTGCTGATTTGTGGACCCAGTGTTGTGCCAAACCAAGTCAAGGTTTTCAAAACCACAATTTGAAATTCTGTTTGGTGGCACTAGTGGTGCAGAAGTTAAACAATTCACCTTTTAGGTAAGTTTAACTACGCCTTAGTTGCACATTTAATACTGTGGATCCATTACAAATACTGTAGTACAACAATGGCTGTTATGCTTGCAGGGCATCAGTCATCCTTGGTGTCAAAAATGATTTATTTCTGCTGGCTTAGATTGCTTTCATACCAGTTTCAAACCATACATGAGTCTGACACACAGACCACCAACAAACTCATCCTGACTATATATACAGTTAGGTAGAATAATATATTAGCATTCTACAAACAATTTAATGCCTTCAAAGGGGTTTCACCCAGGATTAAACTATATCTGGGCATATTGCAAATTCGGCAGTCTTCACACATATAGACCCTGTTTCTATGGTAATAGAGGTCTATGGAAGAGCTGGTGTGACATATGTAAAGCCATATGTTTTTTTCTACAGTGGACAGCTAGTTCTAGATTCTGGTTTTAAAATAATTAAATCTGTGCTATTAATAATTATGCTGTGTTACACAAAACTGCACAAAAACAGAATTGCGTTGCTGCTCATGCCTCCCTATTCATAAAAATCACAAACATTTTGAGATGATTGAAAAGGAATTGATTTGCACATATATTTGAAAACAAAAACACAACAATAATGTAACAAATCAGCAAGCAAATGATGTTCTTACCTCATACAAATTCTTTTTTTTGCTCTTACAAATAGACACACATAAACACACAACTGCTCACATTGTCATGGTTGTATGTTTCTCTCTGTACACAATCTGTTCAGTATTCCTGGGATGGTGGTAAAGTTCATGACCTTGAGCAGTTCCACAAGTCTTCAAAGATTCCAGTTTAAATTGAAAATTTCTTTTGTTCCCTTTGATGTCACTGGAGAATTCCCCACGGTAGATCCAGAGTGAAACTGATGTGTTATTCATCAGAGGATCTGTCTGCTGAGATCTGTTTCCTCTCCAGAGGCACACTTTTACCTACTGCACTGTACCTGAAAAACTGCCTTCACTGCTGTGACATACACTGGATTCATTTGGATTCACATTTTGTCTTTTTCTATTGCAGATACTTCTGTATATGTCCTCCACACAGACAGTGATATAACTCACCACACAAAACTGGCAAATATTGAAACAAATGATATTTGTGGCATGAATCATACTTAGGTTGCAATTTTGGGAATTTGATCTACTACACAAAATGATGATAAAAGACAAAATGACAAAATGCTTTCTTTCATAGCAAACAGATGTATTTATGGTGTTCTCTGTTTAAGCTGCAGTTACATTTTGCCTCATGTAAATGTTTTGATTGCTTGTTGTATATATTTACTACAGAGGATAATCTGTTAAATGCGGTATGTTATATTTGTGTATTTTGTTATAGTCAGAAATATCTGGAATCTTACATAATACTATTGAATGGTTTAATTGAAGCATTAACTGAAACTTTTTTTTGTAGTCAAATGATCCCAAAAGCAAGTCTTCAAGAACAAACATTAAAACAGAGGATTGGAGATTTAAGAGCTATATACAGTAAAGCACAGGACACCTGACCATTGTCACCAGTGTGGTCGACACAGTCGTTCTCAACAGTCGACACACAGATGTCATTTACATTATTCATTATACAGACGTTCATTTGGCAGACGCTTTTATGTGTTCCCTGGGATTGAACCCACAACCTTTAGCATTGCTAACACAATGCTTTACCAGTTGAGCTACAGGAACACTTACAAATTGCAGTATATGGCTGTGATAGTCCAGGTTAGGTGGTGACCTGTGGGGGGTTGGTTTTCTCTGCGACAGCAGCACTACAGTCGTGGTTGCCAGTGGAGACCTGGGCACTGCAGGCGACTGTGTTGCTGTAGACTCTGCGCTGAAGCTCGATGACTGTAGTCTTTGAGGGCATGAGGGAGTCGCCGTTCTGTTTTGACGGTCTCTGACAGCCAAACAAGAGTCGAAAGCACCTGTAGAACTTAGAAAGAAAATGATCTTTTTGTAATTATTTATCAAATACATTAACTTGCTTCATCTCTGTAACCAAATCTGTCACCAGTGTTTATTTAACCCTTGACCTTTCCATCTCACATGAAAAACATTTATTCAGTTCCCAATGTGGTTTTGGTCCAAAACCAAAACCACTCTGAAAATTTTGCTTGGGTAAAATGTCTAGTTTTGTAATGCTTATATACTTTAAAAACATACATATGTTTATATAGAAGCAATTAGGGTTGAGCAACAAAGACAGCTACAACAGAAACAAAACCAAAGACCAATAACAGACCAAACAGACACAGGGCAGAAATCACTCATTTTAAAATGCCCATCGGCTACATAGTGGTTGATTAATATGTCAGAAATACATTGTTCTGTCTTTAACATTTTTATGGCTGGTGGATTTTATATATTCATGTATGATCTTTTATGGGCTGATGTGATGACATGTTTGGTGTTTTTCAGGTATCCTGGTGATGATGTCCCTGTGTGAAGAGGTCCATGTGTATGAGTACATTCCTTCACTGCGACAGACCGACCTGTGCCACTACCATGAGCGTTACTATGACGCGGCCTGTACCCTGGGTGCGTACCACCCCCTGCTCTATGAGAAGATGCTTATTCAGCGCATGAACGTGGGCTCTGAGGATGACCTCAAAAGAAAGGGCAAGGTCACACTTCCTGGTTTCAAGAAGGTTCGCTGTGAGCCTTGAGAAGCAACTCAAGAAAATGCAATAACTGCCTTTGTTAAGCAGAGATCATCTGCAGACTGGTGCAGATCTGGACATGCTTCGGACCAAATCGGGTCATGTTTGTATAGATTATAGATGGTGTTCTGCAGGTCACAACTGCCTGCTGTAGGTCCTTTAAATTGCATTTCCTGAGCCTGTGTTTAATAAAGATGGTTAGAATAGCAATAGAGGTATCATGAGAAAAGCCTTTATAGATCTGTGGGTGTGATCTTTGTGGTGTTAAAAGCCATCAAAAAACAGTGCTTTTAACTGAAGTTATTAGTAGTCATGCACACTGAAATTGCAAGTCAAAATTACACTGTCAAAACAAGCATGGCAAGAACACAGTGAACACAAATGCTTTTTTTAGATTTAAAGCTTTTCCCATAATGTGTGTCAGGAGGTTTTTGTAAACTTGTTCTCAGTTTCGGCTCTAAAATACATTGTCCCATATTCACAAGTTTTAAAAGTAAGTTTTTGCGCTTCCAAAACTGTCAAACGTTTTTGTTTTCTCCTCTGTCTAAATTTTCCTCTATTTGGAATAACAGAAGCTGAATACTAACATGTACGTTGTATAGTTCTCTTATTGAATGAGTTGCTAGCAGCTCAGAAATCTAAACGTTTCAATAGAGGATAATTTGAGAGTTTTTCATTTACAATATACTTATAGTGCTTTTATACTTTAAGAAACCTGCCATTGCAGGTAGTTTACAGAAAATAGCTGTTTTTTGAAGCTGAATAAGCATTGATTGCTTGGACTGATTGTTATGGATTTATTGCAGCACTGTAAACTTTACCTAGGAAATGAATGCTGCTTCTTGGCAATATAACAAGTACAATGATGGTATTTGTCTAATACAAGCTGAGGTAGAAGGTCTCTTTGTAACCCCTGAAATGGTGTTCCTATCTCCCCCTGGGGTTTTCTTTAAAGCGAATGATTAGCAATGCATCTTTGCATTGTCTTCTTCTAAATGTACAGCTGTTAATTTCAACTGAGTCTTTCTGACTTTTTTAATTTTTACAGAGGGTGAAACTTGAAGGTGTGTTTACTTGTGCATTGTTTCAATGTGTGCCATTTAATTGCCACAGAAAACATTCATAAGCTGATTGTCATTTTTATGTAGATCTGCTGAGCTAAAGTCTGTTTTAATGGCTGGTGTATATAGTTGAAGTAAAACTGTAATTGGTTAATTCACTCAGGAGTTTAATACTCTCAGCTAGGGTGAAACATTTCATCTTCCTTATAGTTCTATGGTAACTGAAGTGTTTGACCTTTACTCTGAGTTTCCCCATGTTGGGGGATTGTAGACATCAGAAATGGACCGTAATTCTTTGTTTTTTTACTGTGGAAAACTAAACAAGTAGGTCTAGATGTATTGAACCATAACAGACTTTAAAGCGACTTTGAGTATGTCGTACACAACCTAGTGTATGAATTGTTTCCTTAAAATTACTTACTGGCTGCTTAAAGCTGGCTGTGATTTTTGGGACTGTAGTTTGTGACTTTAACTCACTGTCCAATCAGACTTGCTTGGAGTCTTTGGTGTTTAGATAATTGTCTTTGGCCTTTTTGCCACTTTTTATTGATAAGGTCAGAGAGCAGAAAGAAAATTAATTGTGAAAAGAGTAAATGGCGCAAGCCAAATTGAAACTTGTCACCCGCATGAGCTCCAGCTCAATGTATCAGGAAACGTGTGGTGACAAACTATATTGGCCAAACTGTGATAACCTTTCTGACCAATGGACAGACTAAAACTCTGCTTTTCTAATGGGTCTGTTTCTCAGAGTCAAATGAGTCCTTACTCTGTGAATGTCTTTACGTAAACCTTCAACGGAAGGTATTTTAGCAACATAAACACTGTCCAGTCTCTCACGGAGAGAAGACAGGATGATTTTAGATACTCATTGTTTACTGTAGATTTAAAAATGTTTCTTTGATTTTAGGTGTCATGAGGTAATATGACTACTTTGTGGGTGATGGGGGGTGGGGAGGAGCGTGAAATGTACATATTAGTCCACAGAGCATGACATAAAGCAGGCCTTGATAGTATTCATGGTAAATATGTTACCTTTGCAGTTATGGTAAATGTGAAATGTTGCTTGTAATGAGAAATTGAGCTTAGTCTCTGGGTTCGAGTCAGTCTAAAGTTTAAGTTTACAGGAAAAAAAGAATTGCAGGTATTTTTACTGGTGAACTTCAGTACAGTGTCATAGATGTGCACAGTAGAATCCTGAGGATTGTGTTAAATGTGTGAGAGTATGAATGGTACTGTATCTGTGGTGCTTTTCAGCTGTGCCAACTTTGCTTTTTCTTATCGTACTGAACATTTCCTTTTTCTGCATATGTCTTTACTGTACTTTTCCTGTTCTTTACAAACATATCATTTACTTCACAAACATTTCCTTTTCTTTGCACAGTGCACCATATTATTGTTTTGTTGCTTTGTAGCACACTGCCTTTTAAAATAGTTTTCTGCTACTATTTATGTAAAAAGTCTTGATCCTTTTACTGTAAATATCGGCAATTGTCATTTACAAACCAGTTCAAATTAAAAAGCCATGGGATGTTTTACAAAGTTATTCCCACACATGTTAATACACATTTGTCACTGAATTAATTTTTAAAGTACTAAATGTTTGTGTATTATTTTGACCATTGTTTTTAAAATAAATCTTGACCATTACTTGTAAGGTTGTGATTTTGTGTTCTAAATATTCTTATCCCCCCTCTAAATATTCTTATTTATACTCTCCCCCCCCCCTCTCTATTTTGGTAAGTCTGCATTTATTTCATGAACAAATGTGATCACAAGATAATAAATGTTTTCCACATACACTTCATAATTATCAGCCTAAATAAGAACTAATTTGACTGTTGGCCTAATTTTGTCTGTAAGACCACTGGTTTGTTATCACTGGTTATTTGAATGGTGGGATTTTACCACAGGAACTCTTACCTGTTTGTTCATGAGGATGTATATTAGTGGATTGATGACTGTGCTGCTCTTGGCGAGGAGAGAGGGCACAACACTGGCCACAGGTGAGATGATTCCTGGCCGGCCAAATGTAGCCATCATGGCCACAATGCCGTACGGCATCCAGCACAAAAGGTAGCACACCACGGTGGTGATGACCATGAACAAAACATGGTATTCTCTTTTCCGGGCTGCTGTCTTGCGAATCTTCCCTACCTGAGATACAGAGACAGTTCAGGTAAATGAGTTTTCAGCTGCAGTGAAGAGTTTGTTGGAAAAAAAAGGTATTAATTTGAAAATAGCAAAAAAAAAAGATCAAGAATGATTCTCATAGTTATTATATATTTTTATATATTCTGATAAATGTTTTATTGGGGGGGGCTGAGCCAATCATTAATTTCCTTTGCTTTAAAAAATACTCCCCTTAAACTACCTTTTGTTTTGATAATGGCAATTTCTTACAAACAAATCTATTCCTGATGGATAAAAGACATCTGTTGTTCTATAAATGTCTTGTCTGCTCATTTTCTGATTTTACTGAAGAAAATTGTATATTTGTAACATTTTAGAACACTAACCCTGTAGTTCACATAATCTTACATTCAATACACCATGTAGTTTTTTCACACACACTCATACAAATCCCACAGTACTGTCAATTGTCAACTGTATTTACACTTGTCTAGAGTAAATGTGCAGATTGGACAGTCATTTGTTCCATGTCATTGTCTCTACCAGGGACATAAACATCTTCCCCTGAGCTATTGATTTCTGCTGTCATAGAGAGAATACAGAAAAACAAGAATGTGTAGCAACATAATGAGTCTGAATGGATCAGCCGTTCCATAGAGAGTCTGTAGGACAGTGAAGAGAGTGGTGAAACAGAGAAGTGGTGAAAATATTCTAATCCATATGTTGCAGGTTAATGCTACATTCATGTAAAAAAATAGAATTTTCAATTCGTAAAATCTGAAACTCACAAGTGAAAATTGTACAATTCTAATGCAAGCTGTTTTTAAATCAGTCTGTGAAAGAATTCAGATGGTGTATATATTTCTTTTTCTTCAATTTTAAAAGAATATTAAAAACTTGTACAGCCTATTTTAAATGGATAGAAATTTCAGTCTGATTTTATATCTGAAGTGAAGTCAGGGCTTCAAAAGATAAAGGCTTAAATTGATCTATTAGTCTAATTATTAGGATATATTTTAGATGCAGGTACACTTTGGCAAAAAGGTCACTTCACAACTCATTTACATACGGTTGCAATGGCAAGTGGAGATTTTCAATGTTTTAACATTTTATGGTACAGATGTCAGATTAAACCTAAAATATTCTTCACATTATCATCCAGCAAGTCACAAATTTAATAAAATTTTAAGAAATGTCTTAACTGCACCAGAAAGCCGTGATGACCTGCATATATGTGGAGGTGTCACACCAACGCATATGGAGGTAAAAATAATTAGTTCCACTCAAGCTGAAGTGAAATTTCTATGTTATCATCCACACAGCAACTAGCTAAATCCAATTATATTCCAGTACGTGTGACGACCTGGTAATACAGCATATAAAACCAATCTTACTCTGACATGTATACAAATGAGAACTACAAATAAGATCTCAACAGGTTCTACTGAAGTAAGGGTACTGGATTGCTGTATCAGCTCTAGGCAGCATTCTACAGAACAGATATGTGATAGAGCTTCCTGCTGATAAGAGAAACTTTTATTTTTATGATAATAGGAAGAAAGACATTCTTAAGACATCTAGAGACATTTTTTTCATAACCACGGAAACAAAGCTCCTTCAGTCTGGTTAACTTTTTTTATTTGTTATATAAAGCTTAGTAAAAAAAAAGCTTTTTTAGAGTTCTTATTGAAAAGATGAGTTTTATTAACATTGCTGTGCGATTCTTGTGCAATTTATTTTCTTCTGTAGTTTATTTTTGTGGTCAGTTAAACAAATGATGAATGGGTGCTTTTATGTTGCTCAAATAAACCTTTTTATAAAATAAAAGTTTTTGACCAGCATATGCTGTAAAGGCCTTACATCAAATACCATTTATCTGGTGAATTTGAATGCTGTTTTCACCAAAGCCATTTCCAAAGATTATACTTTAGGACAGATCAGCTTGATGAATGTCAAATTTGACCCCTGATCACAATAAAAATTAGATTCTGTCTACCTGGATAAATTGCTGAAATATTGCCATGTTATTTACTCTCCAGAGCATGTCTGAAGCTTGAAAAGTGTCAATTCAAAGTGTTAATTCTTTCAAAGTATCAAGATTCTGTTTGTTACCTGCTTGACAGCGAGGAGGAGTCTCCCATAGCAGTACATCATAATGAGCACTGGTAGACCCAAGCAGAATATGAACAGGCAGATGATATAGGCATGAGACTGGGCCGTGCGTTGTGTCCAAGATACAGAGCAGCTGGTTCCGGCCCCCTCTAGCCCATAACTACTCCAGCCCAGAAGGGGGGGCACTGTCCAGATCAAAGAGTACAGCCAGGATGCCGCCACTGCCAGCAGAGGTTTGCGATAATCTGGCCCGTGTTTATGGTACACTGTTAATGTGCTGTAGCGGTCATATGACAGAACCACCAGAGAAATCAGAGACACAATGCCTGAGAAAAGACAGAAAGAGCACAAGTAATTGGTTGATTCAATCTGGTATGGTTCCAAACATTGTGTGGAATGGCAGGTGCAATCTTGTAAGTCTGTCTGAAAAAAGGAGATCTTTGTAATTATGTCTTTCAGTAAGAAAGGCCACACAGTGAGGTGTGCTGTCATTTCATATTTGTCACCTCAAGGCCACCATAAAGATTTTCATTAGTGGTGTGTCACCTCCTAGACCTTCTGTACACATATAGTGCCTTTCTATAACAGCAATCTGATATCTTCCTTATTGTTCCACACTTGAATTACAAACTTCTTTGTGTGTCTGTCCATCAGGATTCATCTACATGAAAAAAACATGAACTGGCAATGGCAGGTTATTTTCTGCTCTAGCAGAAATAAATCATCAATTGTCCTTTCACACACTTACAATAGAAATATTGTTCCAATTACAGTCAAGTCCATCTTCTATAAATCTGTCCACTTCACACTATAAAGACCCTGATAAGATAACTCACTGACTCAGAAATAGTTCTGTTGGAAGATAAAAACTTAAAAATGTAGGCCTTAGGTGTTAATACAGAAGCAAATTTAGTTGTGTTTACCTGAAGAAAAACAAATGCAGAACTGAATTTTTCATTACATCTGTTTGCCTTTGTCACAACATTATCACTACAATCAAACATGCTGTGAAAATTGCCTGTCATGAATGTGTGTTGACATGCAGAGATAATGAACACTATGGAGAAGCTACAAAACAAATTACAACACACCTCAATAATGTGCATTTTTGTTGTTCCTTGCTTTACATTCTCTTGTAATTGCTATGAGCTGTTTTTTTAAATCATTTTGAGGACAGCCAATTGCTTCAGTGTAAATACAGCTGCAGTCTACATTAATCACAACGGAAGAACAATAGTGTGTCTGATAATAACATAAGCAGCACATAATGCAGTCTGTGACACAGGGGTGTGGTGTGTTTTCACACCTGTGTTTTCAATTCAGAATTTCAGATTTTCACTTGTTCTGTTCCAGTACTCTTAGCATATTCAAATGCACAAAAAAGATTTATCTGACTTTAACTACAACTACAACGCTTGTAACTAATTGTTATTAAGCTGATGAATGGCAATGCACAGAATATTTACTCTTAATTAATTATTATTTTTAATCTCTATATGGTCTGTAGCTACTGTAACTACTTATTAGGTAACTAGAAATAATTGGGAAGCTTTGTCATCCGTAGATCTAGTTTTAGCTTGAGTTGTGAATATACATGTGTGCATGAAAGTTAAAAACAGCCACAAACCACACATTCTACTTTCTATTCACTCAATTCACTTGCAGTATATTCTTTTCTCTTTCTCTTATATGTGTAGACCAATAACTCACTGTTTTTTGCATCAACTACTTATTCACATTCATTATCCTCTTAATCCAGATTCCAGCCACAATCATGATGTTTTTTTCTCATTAGAAATATACACAGTTTAAAAGGAGACCACAGTCACACATACAGGCATGAGACTGAAAATGAGAACCCAAACTGGTCCTTTTGACATTAAATAAAGGTTGATATTTTAATCATTTGAGGTGCCGTTCCAATGGACTACATTACATACTTGGAAAACAGACACCTAACAATACACAAATCACAACAGCTGGACCAAACATCTTCCCTGTGATCTTATCAGACAAAAATAACCTTCTGCATCTCCTAGTGACTCCCAGGTACTCAACCATTAATTTATAAAACGTGGCCCTGCACTACAGTAAACTAGCACTCATTGAAGCCAATTATGACAGACCCTTGGGAGAACTTGAGTGAATGTAGAATGCATAACCTGTCATTAAACAATTGCTTTGTAAGAATGCAAAGCTTGCTTTTATCACAGGGCAAGCTTTGCAAAGGAAACTGTCCAACATTAATATTCAGGCAACCCATTGCTTTGCAGATTTTTTTTGGATGGTAATCTGTTCCTCATAATAAAATCTCTGACACAGAAACATCCGGAATCTACTGATAAGGCATAATCCACTGCATCACAGAGCACAGCATCTTGCTTGTTTGAACTACTGCCTCTGTGCATCACAGCCTGAACAAACAATCTACATGCAAAAGCATAACAAAATAGAACATTCAGGGCTGGGTTTCTCAAAGCACAAAGAACCTGATTGTAGAGACCATGATGCTTTATGGTGATGGTTATGATGCTTTTGAGGAACGCAGCCCAGGACTGCCCTGCTGTAGATGAACATCAAAAGGAATCAACAGGTTTTTTATACCATACAGCAAATGACTGTTCCTCCATTTAGGAGTTCCACGCATAATGACACAAGCATACACACATACATGCTGTGCAGAATTTGTACAGGGTTCCTGTTAGAGAGATTAAATATAATATAAGGCTATTTATTTTATAGGTCTTTTATAGGTATCACCATACTCATAAAGCTGATCTTAGCCGAAGTTTCCAATTATTTGGCTATTGTTAAATTATTTGTAACCGCAATAACACGTGACAAGTGTTAGTTCTGGCATGTATGAATACTACTGTAACAGTGGATAGTGCCATACAAAAAAATCAGTATAATCACAATTCCTCACTTATGTGTGCTCTGGCCATCGACCGCCATCAACCACCAATGACTATTTTGTGCACTTTGTAAAATATCATAGGAAAACATCTGACAAAACGTACAGCCAGTGAAACATCATCACAACCGTGATCCATCAGTAAACACACACCTAAATGGAGACATTATGTAGACTTTAATTGATTTTATACACAGCTAGTTATTAAAAATATAACTTAACCCTAAACCCACTCTAACCCTAACCCTAAAACTATTTTCTATATGGAGTTTTTACATGACTGTATATAATAAACAAGAGCACGTACCGAAGCAGGAGTTGACGAAGCCGTACCACATACATCCGTGCCGCCCGAGCAGCCACCGTCCCCGCACACTGGATGCGAAGCTCAGAGTCGTGCCGAACAAACACACCAGCATGTCACTGACGCTGATGTTCAGAAGAAGCATGTTCACCGGCGTCCGAAGCGCCTTAAACTTACAGAACAGGACCAGGACGATCAGGTTATTTAAAACGCCAAAAGTCATAATGAATCCCAGCACCACGGACAGGGCAATGAAACCCGCTGGGGGCAGCGTCTTCACCGACGAATCCACGTCCGCGTCCAGAGAAGTTAATAGGTCTTCCCCGCTCATGTTTCCAGAAAACATAGTTGGAATAGTGAGAAACTTTCTTTAAGTGTTTAACGTGGAAAGACTTATAATCTAGTCGTTAGTCTCCTTCAGTGAAGAGCTCAGCCCTGCGCATCTTCATCATCTCACACTGATGACCGAACAGCTGGAGACGATGAACGCTCGCTATGGATTTGTTTGCTGTTTGTCCAAATTAAAGTTTTCACTCATTTATTACTTTAAATTGAATTACTTAACCAAATGTTAGAGTTGTTAAAAGGGAAAAGTAGAATTGTTGTTAACCGTACGAAGTCCGTTAAATGTCTGTTTTATTTTTAACATGACTAACTCGTAATAACAGTACAGCACGGAGCAGTCACTACCGCAATCCTCTCGCCGTTTCCCGAGCTTTGCCAGAAGGGCAACAGTCGTAATTTAAAGGTGATGTGACGTCATAAGTAGAGAGACGCTCTTCAACAGCTTGTGTCTGTGGCTACCAATCATCCTGTAACTGATCAATGTTAATCTGATTCACTTATTGGTTAATCTTAACCAATAAGTGAAAATCAACATACTAACATACCTACTTACACCATTCTGAATTCCTGATACGCATGCCTTATCATATTCATGTTAGTTTACCATGAGATTGTAAAGAATGCATTACAGATCAACAATGTATGCATTATCATATTGTAAATGTTGTGTCTGTGACAGCAAACATTGCAAAGTCTTGTAAGTCTGTCTTGCCAGATCTTTTCTATTTGCCCAAAGTCCCTCTTTTCTTCTATATCCGGTCTCATTTCCACTTAAAAATCATGAGCCAAAATTGGACATTAGTTGAAATGTTAATAATAGATCTAGGAAATAGAATCTATTTTCCTAGATCTTACCATCTTTTTCTGTGACATGGCATAATTCATAGGTCTCACCATGTGAGATCAGTACATTTTTCACTGAATTTCATCGTTCAGTACTGTAAAAACAATCTGTCACTACATCTGTTTATATCTTTCCTCCCCAGAGATCTTGCATTATCAGTGATCAGAATCACAGGGCTGAATGGCTATGGCTGATTGGGGACTTAGGCCATCTGCAAACATTAGAAGCAGATGGATAAGTGTGCACTGACATCCGTTCTGTGTTACTATCTTTAGTGGTGCTTGCTAAGGCAAGCATCATTTAAGTGCTATTGCTCAAACTTAGGTTTAGTGGTTTTGAAAAGTCCCTGAAACAAGGCTATGCAAATCATCATGTGTTGTTTGTGCCGCTGAGGTAAATAATATCTCAAATCATGATCACTTGCACACCAAGTGCAAATAGCAGCAGATGTGTTAAAAGTGGGTAGATAGTGTTAATAGAATGTAAATGCTATTTACGCTGTTAAAATGGCAGGATTTTCTGCTATTTATTTGCTTATTGCAAATAGTGGCAGTTATCTGCACCTCAGTATTGTACTACATTTTAAAACAGCATACAATAATAGAAAACTGTGTGCAAATGAAAATTTAAATTCAAATAATTAAATTGATGCCACCATTTCAATACAAGCCCTCCCTACACCTAACCACACCATACTTGCTTTTCGATTATGTCCTTATTTTTGTTTAAAAGCCTTTCCAACATGATTTGACATTTGAAATGGAAAAAAATGAAAGCTTAGTAAATGGCGGATTCAAACTTGGGTCAACTGGGTAAAAAATGACTGTGATGCACACGCAAGTAGACACATTTATATATTGCTCTGCTTTTTCAAATAAAGCAGCTTAAAGCAGTGTATATACTGAGCAGAATGCCATGACTATATACAGATCTGTATGCAGTCATGACTGGAGCAGATCTCATTTCCAATAAGCAGAGAGAATAAAACATGACCTCAAAAAACAGGCAAATCATTTTAAATTTAAAATACATTTAATTCTTTGCCTCGCTGAAAGGGAATTAAAGGGGTTTGAGTTAAATTACTATAATCATCCACTGAAAGATGTCCATGTCAAGCTTGATGTATAAACTAATGTGTTATTCAAAGATTGTAATTAATTAAATACAAGTTATCAGTGAAAAAAGACTTCATATCCTATTAACTAAGATAATCTAGAAGCCCTTGACATCTTATTAAAGCATTCTCACTTAGTCCTGCGCCTTCTAAGATCTGGGTTATACCAATTATACCAGCCTCATGTGTTATTGATACAGAGATTGTTACCACATTTAGAGCAAGCGGAGATGGTAGTTTGTTTCTTAGCATTCAGGTCATGTTTGTCCAGAAGTTTAGAGAGAACATTCCCCCTGTCATTAGGGATGTTACATGCTTCATTAACAATCTAGTGTCCTCTAAAGCTTTTAGCACAGGAGTAGGAAAAAAAAGATTAATATTATTAAATGGGTACTAATGGATCTCTTGAGGAAGACAACCCCTATGGGACAAGGTTGGAGTGACAAACAAATATTTGTACATAGTTGGCAGTTAACATAGACTATGTTAGTCTTCAAAAAGGCTTTAGGCTTTACATCACTTAAATTTAATAAAGGTGCTGTAAGCAATTTCAGAAAAAAAGCTGTTGATATTGACACGCAAACAAACACACTATGCAACACAAGCAATGAATGGCTAATAGGCTACAAGGTTGTCATGATGTTGTGTGGATTAGCGTCATTTGTTTCATGTTACACATATACACTCTAGCAAATATTCACCAAATTGTTTGTTTGGATGGTGATTTCACCTTTGAATAATGTCAATCTATTAATTGCAATTAAGTGCATAACTCCTAAATCAACAGTAGGTGTAATCGTAGAAATGGTTGTTCTACCAAAGTACTGATTAACTGATAACTGGGAGAGTTTCTGTTCCAATAATAAATGTGTGTAATATCCAAAATATATGTGTGTACAAACTGGGGCTGATTGTTCTGCATTTTTAAATTGTAGTATAGAAAATAACACAATTATATAATAGCAATTTTGCTGATTGTAGTGAAAAGTCCTTCTGCTACTTGATTTTGTATTGATTGTTAGTCTGGATTTTAAAGGGCCTGAAAAAAGAACAATCACAACAATGCTGCAAAAAACATGCTTAATATGACTGACATAATAGCTTTAGTGTTCTGCTCCATTTACAAGATTCAAACATAACAATTATGCCATGATTACACCAAAAGCTCTTGATTAATGTTTGACAAACACACACACACACACACACACCATCATCATCTCCACCTTAATGCTCTAAAACACTTCTGTCAGCTTCTTGACTGAAATTGTGTCCAGGCTGATTATAGGTGATAGCAGTACGCTATTGAAAACGTTTGAAAGGGTTGTTTCTAAGATTATGGCCTGGAGCTACACAGGCTGGAATTGGAATGCTTGATAATTGTTTTTACTATTAAAGAGGAACAGAAGCTATCATGCAATTGAGCAACTCTATTTTAATATATTTTAAGGCTTTATGTGTCTAGTAAATTAATGTTGGTTCTAGCAGACATGTATTTGAATCTGTCTGATATATGGGGTCTTTATGAACATTAAGTTAATATTCTAGCTTCTAATGTACTAAATAATTACTCACAAATATAGAATAATGATTGTATTGCATTGGAACAGGCAGGGAAATTTGGAAGGAAAATTAAAGAAACAATAAAAGCTTCAAGGTTAATTTAGATGAAGACTTTAAAATTACGCAAACTCTCAATTTCTTTTTTCATTTGCTTCAAAGGGAATGTTTAAACCCTTGGACAGATGATGTTCATGTTTGAGATGAGGTATCGATCAACCTGTTTCAGTCCTATTGATGGTTTTATATGTCTTTTAAATTTGCTTGCCAATAATGACCTTTGCCTGAAGTTTGGAAATTAGGGGATTGTAATTGTAATGAACTCTGGCACTAAAGACAATAAAGTCATTTACAAGTCTGGCAAACTGCTTAAAATGCAATAAGAAAATAAGGTATATCAGGCATGAAAAATTTAGCATGTAATTTCAAGTCAGAAATAAAATGTTTTGGACAGTTTGTTGCATAATTAAACAAAAAAATCTATAAAATTTTAACACTAAAATTATTATTCTGATATCAATAACCAAAGTGTGTTTCTCATTACAATTCAAAATATAATTGATCCAGATAAATCCAGAATAAATCCAGATTTGCATATAGCGATGCAGTTCCTTCAAGCTTAAATACACTTCAAAAGTGAAATAAGTTTTCATCTTTAGTCTTCATCTCACAGCAATTTGTAAGATTTGTAATTTTCTCTCTCATGCAATACAAAATAAATGCATTTTTCTATATATGCTATCAAATATTTAGTATCATAAGCATAGTTTGCAATTTCATTATTTATTGCTGCTATGTAAATTAAGGTGTACCCAATACACTTTATATTCGTTGTTTTACTCGCAGACCATATTTTATATGCAAATGTCTTTTCTTCCCAGTGAAACAAAAGGTGCAAATGACCCTATATATTTAGTTTATTTGAGATGAGTTTATTTCTTGTGAAAAGTATAGAATATAATTTTGCTAGTGGCAGTAAAACAGAAGCCCAGTTTCCTGGGCGTATTGTCAGTTATTCCCTTGCATCCTGCTCTACTTCCTTCCTGTTTTGACATTACACTGTGCTTTACATTGTAAAAGCATATGTGAAAGGGAACAGCAGAATCATTTGCCTGCAGAAAAAATAACAGTTCAATATATTTTAATGATATTCAAAACATCTTTCATTCACAGCATGTGGCCGCATCAGTGTGCATCAATCCACAATCAAAACATCAAATGTACGTCTAAACAGCATTAGACATAATGATTTCATGTTGCTTTAGGGCAATGCAGTGCTACACTTTCAATGCAAATGTGATTTATAATTCTGTGAAATGACAGTTTTTACAAAAACATGGTTTTCTGGTATCATTTGTGGAGGATTTATAGTCTAGTTCCAAACATCATTACCTGCTTATTTATTATTGTTACTTAGTGCAAAATGGTTTATGATTCCATCTGCAATAATGCGAGCTAAATTATTAATATATTATGTGGCAAAATGTTTTTTAAATGTCTGGCAAATGCTGTTTAAAAACATTGTGTACATTATGTAATGGAACTTCATAGTGGCTGGGATTTTTAAGCTTTTCATCATATCAAAAGTAATCAATACAACTCCAAGGGGTTAATAAATGCCTTGTGAAGCAAAGCAATACATTTTTGAAAGGAAAGAATTCTGGGGTTATGAATCTCAATTCTAAAAGAGCAATACGGACCAATAGGAGAACCAATACAAATTATCAGTACTAAAACCTACAACACTTGCCGCCATGTTCTTCATCCAAAAAGTCATCCTCTGTATTCCACAGCACTTCTCTTAGGTGACGCTGGTTTGTAGAGAGTTTCTTGCAAATTTTCAAACACACAGACATGCTTACAGCCAAGTAATCATTCGCCTATTTGTTTACATTAAGTGAAGTGTTAAACAGGTGTAACATTGTGTTCATGCTCTGAGAAAGTCTTTTAGTCACACTGCTGTCCTGCAGAGACAATTCACTCTGAATTGGAAGGATTTATATCTGAGACAGTTCTTCTCCATCTCTTCTCCTACAACATGAGCTTGTATCATGTATCAGAGAAATGTAATATGTTCACTTGCATAAAGTAAAGTGGTCTTTTGTCTCCTAATAGCTTTAATGTGTTTATTCATTGTTAACACTTCATTGTTTGTACTGTAGGGGTTACTGTGCTTATACTGTCTGAATGACATTTTTTGGATCAAAGCTGTCGTCAACAGATTTTTCTGCTGCCTGACAACAACAACTTTTGTTTTAGCATACAAACAAACATGCTGTTTACACATCTGTCACTACCACATTCAGGTAATTCTGTGGGTAACAATTTCTGTCTCAATTGGCAATTGTGAAAAATATACTAAATTACAAACAGAAGCCAATAAACTGTTTAAGATACACTGTGTGAAACCAACCGTTGTAATTCTCATCATGAGCTGTCACTGGCAGTAATTTCTTTATAATCATAAGACACGATTTTCATGCTTCAATGCATGTCAATGCATGTCAATGGAAGTCAATAGTGTCTGTCAAGACTGTATAGACATTTTTAAATAAATAAAATTGCTTAGCAACAAATACTTAGCAGAAATGCAACACACCTGTATAAAATGAAATAATGATAATAATGAAATAACTGAGTGTTAAAATGACAAAATGTAATTTTAATGTTAAATGTAAGTTTATTTCAGAAGTATTTCTAATGATGAGTTTAGTATGCATGTTTTAAGAGTATTTGGTTCATATTTAATTTTGCACTGGTTACAGGAACTGTTGAATTTAATTTGATATCTATCTATAATCTATATTATTTATAATCTATAATGTTGCCATTGAAAATGTATTTCTAATGATAAAAGTGTTTGATATACAGTCAGTATGTTGTGTTTTTTCATATGTTTTCTCTCATAAAGGAAAAAAATGCTTCTAAAATTGGTTTCCCAGAAATTATTCAGTATCAGTTCCCTTACTGAGAAAATACATTTCTGATTTCTGTGCATTTCAATTCAGACAATAAACATTAAGCTCCTGGTCTGATTCTTTGTCACATAGAATGAATTGTTAAGCACAAATGATAAATATCAACCCAGAATCCTTAACATGCTTGGTTGTTATTGTAACATTACTCTACAGCTCACTGCTCCTGTCACATACCATTACAGCTTAATGTTTACATTTATGACTTGGTTGAATCAGAAGAAATAATTCAACAGATGTTTCTGTGATGCAGACATACAAGCATTTCCATAAGGAGGGCAAATAAATAAAAGCCATCACAGAGGGAAGAACAGAGGTCTTCAAAAAACATGTCAACATAAGATAGTTGCAGTGGACATGCATAATATATAAGTAAATCATGTGTGCACATTAATAACATACATATCAACAGAATATCTGATGTTCAAAGAGTTTCCAGCTGTTAGAGGAGTTGTGTTCATTCAGGAGCTTTAGATGCTTAATTAGATTAATAATAAATAAAGTCTTTAACTAGGATTAACAATTGAACTGTTTAATTTTATTCTTTATAAGCTTATAACCATAATTAGTCAGACTGTGTGCTCTTGATATGCAGGGATATTTATAACCTAATGCCAGTTTAAATGAATGATTAATGGTAATGTGGACAATAAAGTTTATTATATCCCCTTATAACATTATTTTTAAGTAAGTAAGTAAACATTATTAAAAAACATTATAATAATATAAACATTATAAATAAACATTATAAACGTAAGTAAAAGTATTTTTTCCATTAAATCTGCTTAATGTTTCACTGAGCAAAACATTAACATTCTCATCAGTTTTCAGTATCTCAATAGAAAGAAATAGAAAGCAAAATTTGATAGTTCTACATGTCTGTTACTTTAGCACATAACAAGAAGAAAAAGGAGCAAAGTGAATAATTTCTCCTGACAATCCTCAGATAATGATATATAACTTTACAACACAATGCAAGTATTTGCCATCTCTACATTTCAAAGATTAATTTAATATTTCAATATATTTTCCATGGAGAGCTTAAACTTTATTCTGCACTTGAAACAGTGTTTCTCTGTAGTAAATAAATGCAAAATTCATAATTATTGCTGTAAAACAATAAACTAGATTATAATCCTGTGATTATATTCACATCACACATACGTGTCATGACAAGAAATTCGGGTCAGCTGACTTACACTGAGGTTTCCACAGTCTCCTCTAAGACATTACAAACAGAATTATTTATTTTCCAACATGTTGTTTACAGTTTATACTAAAATAACCTTAAGACCTTACCAGTTATTATTTCATGTTAAACTACTTCATTTCATTAGCTCTGTACTTGTACTCAGCATAATGACAATGAATCTTATCTAATCTAATGAATAAAATAACAGTGTATCATCAGTATTGGCATTAACTTATGATAAAATACACATGAGCTCATCGGAAGAAGCTCATAGTTCAAGACAGTGGCTTAGAGCAAACATTTATTATACATCTCATTTATAATGCAATGAATTATTCACTGTTTTTGTTGACCTCACACCTCCAAGCCTAACTTTATAAGCTGCACAAGCTAAAAATGATAATAAAAGCACAATGTATAAACTTTCCACTCAGATTTATGGTGAATTTATAAATGAATCAGCACAATGAAACAAAGCTAAATAGTGCATTGTGCATAGTTTGTTACTAAATAAACTCAATAAAACTGAAAACCCATCCCAACTTTTTTTGTTTATGTATTTTTCAAGTGCAAACGAAAACAAAAGTGTACTTTTTAACAAATGACTGCGTTTATTGGAGTACTATTAAAAACTAGTGTTTTCGAATTCACAATTTATATAAACGGTGAAAACTTGTTTTAAGAATTATTTCAAGCGATATAACGCATATAACAGTAGTCAATTTGCGTAAACGTAACCTTTACGCAAGATCCTAAATCTTTATTGAAAAGATACAGGATGATGTATTTCGTAGGGATATCCAAAGTCCAATAAAGTAAGTTGTAAAGCACAGGGGTGTGAGTCAACGTGGAAAATCACTGAACTTAAATGTTGCTCCATCCTCGTCTAACTCATAAATGGGCCACTGTTCTTAAGGTGAATATATCTGTGGGTGATTACTCTCCTCTGACAACGCACAAAGCGCTTAAAAACTCTTGCGCCTTTTAAAAATTAAGTTAAATAAAATAAAATACAAGAATATTTACATAATTTCTCTTCGTGACTATCAGTGGTTTAACTATCAGATCTGCAACAAAAGACATTTAATATCTTGCTACGGCGGCAGGATGATTAATCGAGTGCAGAACGCATCGCTTGTGTTATTCTGCTCGAGACGCTGATGTGGAGTCGCGTTGTGACTTTCGCTTCACTTGAAAACCTCTGAACTCCATATTAACGGAATTAGCATATCGACAAAAGAAATCCAAGGACTAAAATTAGGAATTACACCAAATCTGTGATTTTATGTGATATTTTAACAGTTAGCATTCCTAGCTGTGTGTCTGGAGTTACGACGCTACGTTGCTAACTGGGAAATACCTGGCGACCAAAATGACGTTTTGTTTTCTTTAACCAAGTAACCGGTTTTACCTAAATGCCCGCTGAAGATAAACGTGCCAGGGTGCTTAAACTGTCAGATATTGGCGTTAAAACTGTTTTGAGAGGAAATTAGCCTGGTTAGCTTGTGTTGGTTTACAGACTGCTTTCCATATGGAAACTTTCGATTTGTGCTACTAAAGTTGATTATAGTTCGATTATAAACGTACAGAAGGGGATCGATACGTCGTGTCGTGATATATAACTACTGGGCTAAAATCCCATGTCAGACAACTGAATGTGTGTGATGAATACGAGTGTGATGAATACGAGTGCGATGCAGTAGAGGTGAGGAAATCTCAATGCCTTGTGTGCTGGAGGATGATGCGGATGAGCTGGATGATCACAGTCATTAACAGAAGAATGATGAAGATCCTGATCGCCCTCGCTCTTATTGCTTACATCGCCTGTGAGTATTTCAGACTGTGTTCAACTTACACGCTTAGGTGTGTGTGTACACGTCTGTACGTGTACGTATACATGTGCATATGATGCTTTAAAAGAATATAAAAGCACATGTCTAAAGCATAGAAATATCAAGGTGAAAGTAAAGCTATGACGATTTCAATGGTTAACATATGTTTATCCTTTCCAATAACAACAAAGTCAGTGTAATTGTTTCTTTATATCTTTTGACAGTGACCCAATAGCATTACTAGAATGGCAGGTTTGCAAAACTGTGTAACAGGCTGCGCATCAGTGTATAAAAGGCTTTCAGCTGATTTCCTTGCTGTATTCAAAAGCATGATCCAGTTCATTACATGCACAGTTTCTTCCTGGTTTTCAGCCAGCTGGGGTGTTTCAGAAGAACTTTAAACTGAAGAGATGTCATTGTCTTCAGAGAGGGAAGCATGAAAACTGATGGTTGAATTAAATTTTGCTGAGGAGGAATACTGAGGGACACAAACGTGGTCAGCTGTTGTTTTCTCACAACACTGAAATGTTAACCTAAATCTTTTTCGAATGAATGCTAGACCTGACTACTTAACTGACAATGATTATTTTTAAATAATTTTTTTAAGCTAATAAAAGCAAATATAGCAAATTTACAGTCATATATTAGCCTGGGAAAAGTGATTGATAGAAAAGTGGCTAGCAGATGTTTCGGGCATCATGAGTGCAGCACTGTGTGGTTTAAAACCTCAGAGATGAAGCTTACAGAGAATCATGGGAAATTTAGTGGACAAATGGTCTGTCCATCTCTCAGTGACACACAGAAGGCTGACAGCAACAGTGTGGGTTTTTTATTTTGGTTTGGTTTTGTGCCTGTACAGCAGACCATACCAGCACCAGACTTTGTTTCTATCATGATTCAAGCTTAGATTGACAACTAAATGAATAGGGATGTTTCTTTAAGATGCATTCTTATAATAAATGCATTTGTTCCTGAAAACCTTTCTTGTTTGGGAAAACTAGAATGCATTCAAATTAGATCCCAAGACTGAACTTGGAATCTTAGTTGAAATCATTGTCAGGATGTATCTGTAGGAACAATGGCAGGCAGTTGCCTTTAAAGGATGTACATCATAATTATAATGTAGATGATGGAGACCCCGAAAGCTAAAGTGAAGGAAAAGTAGTGTGATTTGGCTTTATGAGAATGTCATGAATGTTTGTGTGTGTGTGTGTTTGTAAATACAAGAATATGGCAAAGCTGTATTAGGCCATTGAAATTTACAGACACTATTTGCATTTCTGTGTGAAAATAACTTTGCTTAGCCTGCGTAAATCTACCCCATTATTTTTGGTAGTGCACCTTTTTCCTTTTTGACAAAATGTCTTCACTAATGCGGTCCTGTAATTTCCTCCTTTCCTTTTAAAGAAAGTTTGTAATGTCTGTGGAGGAAATTAAATGGAAAAATATTGGAACCAAGGCTGCAAAAATGTGTGCTAGAATGTAACCACATTCAAAAATATACTCTGCAGGGGTCACAGGTGGTCAAAGTAATGTTATTGTGTTCCTGTTGTTTACCACACCAGCCACATATACAGCGGTGTACTGGAGGCAACATACTGAATTAGTATAACATACCATTTTCCTAACTCTATCATTTAGATGGACAGGTTTGTGCTTAAGTGCTGCAGATGGTGTTCTTGAACCTTGCATTTTACCATCCCACTTCATAAATATAGGGACAGTACATTTTGTCTCCATTTGCTAATACAAGTAATGAATGGTTCTAGGCAGAAATGTTTTTTATCGGTTAGTATGTGCATAAAAGTAACACACTTGTTGGATGAACCTGGTCCACACTGAACAGAGACTCTGTACTATTGCTTTATAATAAAATATATAACTACTCTTTTTTTTAAAGGCACTGTCAGAGATATTCAGAGCATTGAGTTAGCAGCCATTCTGAGGAAATTTAGCTTATTTATAAGCTTATAACTATAAGCTACATTTATATATGTCACTAAGTGTAAATGTAAAGATGTCATCACAAACATTATATAATACAAGTGCTACACATGTGCTATACGCACACTTCATTTTTTGTTTCTGAGGTATTATAAATGTCAAAGAGCAATAGTTATTTTCAGATGTCTGTGCTATTAAGCTGGAAATGTTATCTGACCACAGAAGCAGCAATGCGAAAATGCTAAGAATACAATGCATACTTTAAAATATGTTCATGTGCTTGCATAGTGCATGTTTCAAGTCTAAGTAAACTGGTACTTTAGAAAAGGTACATTAGAAAAGCAGGAATTTTGAATTATTATATATTCAAAAATATTTGGCCCAGTGCTACTCTGATTAACATCCGTTCTAGTTTTTTTTGGACATCCAAAGAGACCTCAGGACTCAAGTGTCTGCTCCCCATGAGAGTGACTTGGCAAATTATTCTACCACAGCTGCCCACCTGCCCCAGAAACAAACTCCCTCCCTTCTCACACACCCACCTGTGCTAAAATGTCACTGAGAACTCGCCCAGATGCAGTTGGATGCATTTTGAGTTTTATTTCTGTTCATCTGTTTTTTATTTGTATTGTTTTATGTAAGTGTTTTTCTATTATTATGGTGAGTCACATTTTTTCAAACTTATCAGGAATTTATATAGCACACTGAATTTTTTTCTTCTTGGTCAAAAACAACATGGTGCCAATCTTCTGTGTTTTCCATGCAAACAATGAACTTTGGTCAGAGCTTAACACAATTCATCCATTGCTTGTTGATTTTTGCACAGTGGCAAACGTTTGATTCCATCAGGCAGTTGCTTGTGTCGCCTCAGATGGATTCTGTGATTACTGCTTTTTCTGTTTGCATTGGCAAGGCACTGGGTGGAGAATGCCAAATTGGCTGTTCACAAGACAACCTGTAATAAATAATAAAGCATCCAGGAATTTGTGGCGACAGCAGCAAGGCCACCGGGACTGAACCGCCCGAATAGAGAAAAGAGGGATTTGCATAATTATCATTCCAGTTCTCTCTGATGAACAAGGTTTCTGTTCACACTCACCTTTTGCTCTGAATTTGCAGTCAGCTGTACAAAGATTTGCCAGGACACTTGAAACAGATTTTTAGGAGCTGTGTTGATGATTCTCGCCTGCAGGGAAGGGTGCTGTAAGAGATGGATGCTAGACAGTGAAGAAGGGGACGTGTGTATGTTATTTTAGTGTTGATGTTTAGTTACCTCTGTTATATTGATTGATGGCAGAACAGGTGGGAGCTCTTTTGGGTGTTATAGGGGGAAATAAATTATCATAAGTCATAAATTATCACCATTATCATAATTTCTATTTATTTATGAGAGTTAGAATGTAAACAGAACAGTCACCCTGTGAGGTGATACCATTTACATGTCTTGGCTATATTTACATTCTGTACATATGCATGTACTGATTTTAAAAAGTGAGATTTGTAAAAGAATTGTTTAGAAAGAGGATGTTCTGTGATAATTATTTTAGGTTTGTTTATTGGTGGGTCTACTGAGAGCAGCGTGGATTAGTTAACGTTAAATCGCAGCACAGAGTTTCTTTGTGACTGTGAAAGGCCTGTTTCTTGTAGCCTGTGCACTATAAATATTTTCATCTTTACATATTGTACCTCTTCCTTCTTTACAGAACAGAATTTAGCACCTCCCACAGAAACTAACAGCTTATAGCTGCCATATATGTATTAAGAAGTCATGGTACTGATTGTTGACTCTGTCAGGTGTGATTTGGTTTGTATAGCATGATGTTGTTGATTTGGAACTAATGACAAATGTTCTCCGTTCTTCTTTCAGCTGTCTGGGGAACCTATGCAAATATGAGGTAATACCATTCTTTTGTTTCAGACACCTTTATTTTTCCTTTTTCTCTTTTGAATTGGAATCCTCACAGCTGTTATCAAAAGTATCCTCACATCAGCACACTTGTGCATGTGTGATGTTTTTTGAGAATTGAGCTCTACAGATTAATATTTAGATAATGTTTTTTCAATAGATAATGTTAGATTTCAATAATGTAAACCTTTATTTAACTGAAGCCCACATGACATAGAAATTAAACCCATTTACTTTCTTGATAAACATTCCTGTTTTTTTAATTGTATATTCTAAGCATGCTGGTTTTATTGTTACACAAGTTTTTTTCTCAAAGTCTTCTCAGAAATGAGGGCTGGTGAGTGGTCCTCTATAACTGAGTCATATAACTATATATAACCATAATATAATTCATATTGGTTATATATTATTATTATAACTTGGCTCTATTTTACATTTTGGGGACTTCTTTTGTTCACAATAAGAAGACCTATATAAAGTTAACATTTATGCTCTTGTGTGTCTGTGTGAGTGTGATAACGACTGTGTTCTTTCCCACAGGTCTATACAAGAACATGGAGAATTGAAGGTTGAGCAGAAGATAAATGAGGTTTGTTAGCACAAGCTGTTAATGTGGGTTTTCACGCTGCGTTTGTAAATTTTCAATTTTGTTTTGTTTTTTAATTTGTTGAACCCTTATCGTCGTCACCAGCGACATCCTCACTGAGATTCATGTGTCCCTGACAACAAATTTCTCTTGAAGCCACTGGAAGACATTGTGCAGCTACCAGACAGTGTCTTATAATTAATACTTCATTACTCATGCCTTCATACCAATTATGTTTCCTAGTCAGGGGGCATGAAGCCAGCCATCGGTTTCTTGCTTTGCCTAGATAGTTTTCTGCTCACTTTCTGAAGCAAAGCAATGATTATATGTTATATATTATTATGTTGTTTCTTGTCAGGTATACTAATATTCAGGGCTCCAAACTCTTAATGAAATTACCCCATTTGCTTTTCAAGATGTATTAATTTGTCCACATTATTATAGAACCCTATTATATTTGTGACCTTTAATCAAAATGATGTGTTCTGCCTCAGAAATGACCTTCTTTGTTCCCTGTTCTGTTTTCACCTGTCGTATAGAGACTACTGTACAGCATAGCAGTGCCTTTAAAACCATCCACAACTCTTTAGCATTGTGACAGTGATTTCTGCATAGGCAAACACCTTTTATATTTACTTCAGAAAGTGTTTAAACCTTAGGGGTGTTGTTTATTCTGTCTGTATGGTGTTTGCTATTCTCATCATGTTTGAAAAAAGTGTGCTGTATTTATGTCTTGTTTGAAACTGTCAAACTCATTTAAATTTGGTTTTTGTACACACACAGATTCACATTAAAAATTCAGAGCTATAACTGTGATCCCTATCGTCTCATTATAGATTTCAAATGTCTGCTTATCACCTGCAGAAGCTCATTAGAATAATGCCTTTACTCTATCTGACTGACCTTAGAGTTCAAAGTGTTTTAAAACATCCACAGGCTGATGTACACGCATCTGCGATTGCTTTCAGGAACGCTGACATTTACTGCTCTGTCTGGCACTTGTTGTTTTATTTAAAGAGGTGTTTCAGTCAAATGTCCGGTGTTTGAATCTTCTTTTGCAGTGTCGTGTTTAGAAATCAGGAATTTGTAATTAATATTATGTGGTATTTGTAGTATTTCCCTTAAAACACACAAAACTCATGCACATATCAAACCCACATTTCTGCTCTTTGAATTTCTATTCTGTGAGTTCCTGAATTAAAAATGAATAATGATTTTAATATTAATAATCTAATTAAGTAACTATTTCTGTTCCCTCACTGGTCACTTTCTTTCCCCTTTTTTTTACACATATCTGACTTAACTCATTGTATTGTGCAATTGCTACTACTAATTTCTCATAATGCACGTGTGTGTCTTTTTTTTTTAACAGGCAGTGGCACCTCTCAGAGAGAAGATACGTGAGCTGGAGCTCAGGTATGTGTTTATCTGTCTGTATGTCACATGACAACATTCATTTTTCTCTTATATTTTCATAATTTGCTTTGGTGATAAATGAAACACTGGTATAACATTATCATCACAAATCTGTTTCAAGGCAACCTATTTATTTTCTCAGTCCTGCAGTGTGATGCCTCCACATTATGGAAAGAGAAAGATTATTGACATATTTAAGTTAATATAATAATTAATTTACTTACTATTAATGTTACATGATCATGTATGAGTCAATAAATTAAAACTTCAAATATAAATGTTTAATAATTAATTTTGGGGATGCCGACACACAACATAACAAATCAAATCTGTCTAAAGTAACTTGACCTTACATTAACTGAGAGACATGTAACGTTTGTACTTAATTATTAGGATTTGATTTATTACACTGACCATTATAATGAACTAGTTTGAACTGGATTAAACTTCCCCCCAGACTTGAACATTAGAAATCCCTATTGTCTGTTATCCCAGTAGACTCATCACAGAAGTCAAATGTCTGCTTATCATCTGCAAAAGCTCATTTGATAAAGTTTTTTCCCTATCTGGCTGGTGTGAAATTAACAAGTGAATTTAAAATGTTAAAAGAGAAATTAGTAAAGAAAACGTGACAGTTTCCCATCCAGATTCAACCTAACAGTAGCGAATGACATGAACGTAGAACGTTTCACAGCCTGAAAATTACTGTCAAAAATGACACAGTAAGTTGTGATATCACATGTCCTGCAGTCAGACAGGGTTCAGCAGCAATATGAAGTGTGTGCGCAGGGCCAGGCAGAGGATGAGAATGAATGTCGAAACAAGATTGAGTTCAGTTTTGCCGGAAGCTTCAATTGACATGAGGATAAACAGACAGGGTCAAAATTTCCCTACAGTGTTTGCTCAGTCCACAGTTACTTTTGATGAGGTGTAGAGTGCCAGTGTTCCTGTATAGCTCTCCTCACTAGCATCCCACTCAGGCTTAAAAGAGATTTCTGGATGCTGTTGTGTTGCCCTGACAGGAACGATAACTTGTTTTGTCTTGTGGTTGTTGTAGGGAAAAAGTGTTTGTCGAAAATGCTGTTTTAGAAATGACCTATTTCTTTTCCTAATTTTTGTCAGTCCAATCGATTTGCACCTTTAAATTGAAGATTACCCTGTAAACATGCCATTAATATAATAAAATATATGATGCATTTGACAGATACAGATGCATGTGCTGTGTTTATACTGATTTAAGTCTAACACAAAGACTAACAAAACAGGGACCAACAGATTCAACGCTTTAGGACCAAGTGATAATTTAAATAAAGATAAGAATGCTGTCACTGGGGGGAGGGTGGAGATAATCTGAGGAAATATTTATCTTTGCTTGTGGTTCTTTTATCCATTTGTTATCCAAGTATAATTAATTTAAATTATAATTTTGTTCAATTTACAGTTTTACTCAGAAGTATCCACCTGTGAAATTCTTGTCTGAGAAAGATCGAAAGAGGATTTTGGTGAGAATGTATTTTCTTTTCTGTCTTTTGCAGCATCTACACTTAAATTCTAACAGAATCAAATCTATATGTGTCTATGACGTCTGTAGCGCCTTACCAGAGTACAATAGGTCATCACACTTCAATGCTGTTTCATAATTAGTTTTAGATTTATCCTTCATGCTTCAATAGTCTATTGGTGTTTCTCGGCTTTCAGCTGAAATCTTATTTAGGAAGTGTTTAAAAGAAATCCCACACATTTACAAGGTTACAATGTCAGATTAAAGCACAATCAGTAAACACTGGCCAGCTATATTACATTGAAAAAGCTATAAAAGAATATATAGACTGTGGCACAGGATAATTGAGAGCGAGTATAAAAGAAGAAACCACAGAGTGCAGAAATCTATTCATTTCTCTAATTGCACCGTGTTCTCATCATTCAGTCCCATATGATTTAATCTCATGTGAGACAACTGATTAATTATAAAGTTTATTTACAAAACTTAAATGGGTTTGTTTAACTAATAATAGAAATTGCCATTATTTGTCATTTTTACGTACTACATTTAATGTAGTTTCAAATCTGTATAACTTGGCATAAGGGGAAACATTTTGAAAAATGTTGATGTCACTTTTTCCTCTTTACAATGAAAGTAAATGAGGACTGACAAAGTGAGTAAACAGTGAGACTCAATGTGAATCAATGTAAAATACTACATATTACTGATGGGCACGAGTTGTAACGTAATGTTGAGATTATTTTTTTCTCGGCCAGATCACAGGAGGGGCTGGATTTGTGGGTTCCCACCTCACCGATAAACTGATGATGGATGGGCATGAAGTGACTGTGGTGGATAATTTCTTCACTGGCCGCAAGCGTAATGTGGAGCACTGGATTGGCCATGAGAACTTTGAGCTGATCAACCATGATGTGGTGGAGCCTCTTTATATTGAAGGTGAGAGTGTCCATAACTTACCTGCATGTAAAACATGTAAAATGTAGTTAAACTAAACATGCATTAACAGCAGTGTGTTGGGAGGTCAACTTAAATTCATTACATAATTTATGTAACATAAATTAGTATTTTTTTACAAAAAGCAGTATTTTTACTTCTTTTAGCTGCACAAAATCTATGTCAGTTGAATCCACAAGTCCTTTAAAACAGGAGTAAAAGTTTCAAAAAAGCATTGTTATGATAGCTGAAAAGACTTCTCCAGGAAGGGAAAAGTGATTAAGATTCACCTCATGCTGTAATCTAAAGTTTGGAGAGTTCAAGCGGTGACCATAAATAACACTATAGGAAGGCAACTTTTGCTTGCGAAGTTTGTCTTTGAGAACTAAGCTGAGAGTAAGTACAGCCAGCTATGGGCGTTAGAATACATTGATAAGGCTAGATCTTCAGGTCATTGTTATGGGCCAGGTGTGAAGCTTTCCCTTCTATATGAAGCATCACACCTCCCACCCTTACTGCCCATGAAGCTATGAGAAGTGAGAGAAATGCTAGTTAAGAACCGTGTCTGCTATCTGTGTAATGGGAGATCTCACCAGCTAGCTTTAGCTTCTGATGAGAACCCTTCAACACACTGTCAAAAAGTGTTATTAGTGTTATTTTTAGGGGAAAGTGTGAAGTCCCTATTGGTTTTTTGTTCTTGAAAGACAGATTTTAAATTTTAGAGTTTGAAATCCATTTTCCAAAAAAATCTGTTGTGTTATTCCTCCAGTCAAATGAAATTCAAGTTTTTGTTTCTTAATTCTTGAGAACGATTTCCCATTCAGCCATGTGTGAAAATTGGCTGAGGTTTAAATGGAAATGTTTGTTTTGTTTTTCTCTATTTGATCTGTCTTTTTGCAAAGAGTTGGTGCTAAATTCACAGTGAACACTTATTTTGTTCTTTCCCCAGTTGACCAGATATATCATTTGGCCTCCCCGGCATCACCACCAAATTACATGTACAATCCTATCAAGACACTGAAAACCAATACCATTGGTACTCTCAACATGCTGGGTAAGTACTGACTGATGTTTCAAATAACTGTGGTTTAAAAATGGCTAAGGGCTGCAGTGGAAAGACACTGTATGTTCTATAAACATCCTAAAAGACTTCCATTAGCTCAAATGGGTCAGAACATTATAAGCAGAGAAACTGTGTGTTACTACACACCCACATACAAACATTGTGCTTTATTCTTTTATTATAGTCTTGCTCCTAGTTTTGATGTAAGAAAAATCTAAATGAATTGCATTTATGATGCTATATTGAAGATATTATAAGGTCATAGCAATCAATTCTGATATTCGTACTTTTATATTTGTACAAAATTTGTTTTGTTCAAATATAGAGCAACAGATATGAGTATTTTTAGCCAGTCAGAACTACTCAGTCCAAACATTAAGAAATGGTTTGTTGCACCTTATTGCTCCTGATCAGGCTGTGTGGTTGGATTGCTTTTGCCTTGCAGGGTTTTGTAATTGATGTGTTGTTTGGTTCTGATTCACCCAATGGGACTTTTAATTAGATGTATGAGTCAAACTCTGTCGGCTTAGATACAATAATTAACAACTAATTTGCCTGCGTCGCTGTGTCTATCCGCAGGTCTTGCCAAGCGAGTCGGAGCTCGTCTGCTCCTTGCATCCACTTCAGAAGTGTATGGAGGTACGTGCGCTCCCCGCAAAGGTCTTTGTTTAAATGCTTCTATTAGAGTGAAAATATTGTAAGTCTTGAAAGGTAAAACCCCATGGCTTTAATGCTTTCAGCAAAGGTACAGGGTTGTTGTTGTTGATTGAAAGGACCTTATAGCAATTATTGGTAGATCTTCAATTACCTTAATTATTCTAAACATAAAAAAAAATCCACTTCTAGTTTTTTGGTCAAATCAAAGCCCAGGTGGAATTTGCTGTTGGGAGATGAATGTGATTATCAAACAGATTAAATAGGGGACAATATCTTAATCAAGGAGACTGACTGACAGCTACAAAATATCTGGAGATACCTGATTAGAAGGCACCATCAACACTTTACCTAGGGTTCACCTTGGTAAAGTGTTTTATTCGTAATTCATCAATAAATGAATTACGAATAAAATAATAACGCAAACAAGAAGAAGCACTCCACATTAACCTTAGTTTAAAATGAAAAAAATTCTCCTGAATTCATTTCATAAATTAATGATTACACTGTTTAGAGGTCATGGTGAATTGGGCAGTGAACATGGTCAGACCTTGAACACAACAAAACCTGTTTGAACCTGAAGATCTTGATCTTGCATGCTAGCAAGAAACATGTCTCATCTTCACCTTTAATGTGAGAGACCTCATCTCTTTAGAAAAGTCTTTGTCGGAGGACTTGCCAATTGATCTTGGATTTTGATGTTCTGATAATCAGCTCAAGTGGGAATCCACATAGATGAGTTTCATGAGTTCATCAAGAAGATAAAAAGCTGGACAGTTTTTAAGCCTTCAGTCAAGGTGTGTTGGCAACTAGAAACTCATAGGGTAAACAGGTGGGATCAAGGACTGACTTGTTCAACGTTAATCAGCCCCAAAACCATGAAGACATTGTTCATTCTTCTCAGCCATCATGTTTGAGGTTCATTTTCTGCACACACATATATGGCCATATCTTGGATGTCATTCTTTATATTACAGAGAAGGTGTTGCTGAGGCATTGATTGCTTCAGGGTTAAGGATTGTCACTAATTTGCTAAAGGTTGTTACCTTCATGCATGACACATCAAAGAATCGACCTAAATGTCCATGATGTCACCTTAACCTTTGCTTCAGACCTCTAGTAACATTAATACACCAAGAAAACGTATTTGTCTTTTATGTACAACACTTTGTGTCACATAGACTGCTGATGATCTCACTGCTTTAGTCTACTTCCAATGTTGGAAAGACATTTTACAGTGTTGGACCCTAACCCAACTGTTAAATTGACAGTCTGATTTAGCTTTGCCACATACTTGATGCCAGCATTATGTCCTAAAAATGTTTGGATAGACAGTTGTTGACATACCTTCAAAGATTTCAGAGATGAAATACATTCAACAATCTCTTCAGCTCATGGTTCCTCTTTAGCTCAACTTTTCTAAACCTTAAACCATAGATTGATGTGATATTGTCCTCTACCTTTCACATCATTCTTAGATCACTTAGATGTTCTTTAAGGGGTGCTTTCAACTTTCTCTTACATTACTATGAGATGGATGATGTCATTGTGCCCCCCACCCTAAGTGGTTGG
Organism: Yasuhikotakia modesta; assembly: GCA_036877545.1. Taxonomy (NCBI): domain Eukaryota; kingdom Metazoa; phylum Chordata; class Actinopteri; order Cypriniformes; family Botiidae; genus Yasuhikotakia; species Yasuhikotakia modesta. The sequence continues at coordinate 79,351 of JBAJNP010000199.1, read as the reverse complement.
TGGGGATTCTGCCAGCTAGTGTTTGTGGGGATACCGTTCATGCTGTTTATTGTTTCAGAGATCTTCGTCAGTGATACTTTTGAGGTTCTCTCAAAGGTTCGACAGGGCCCCAAAAGTGTTTTCTGCACTTGCATGTACTTGTGTAGTACCCCATTGGAATATTGGAAGCCTACTTTAGTGACCTCACCTAAAAGCTGTCTTTGGTAGACCTGGAGGGACATTACGAGGAATAAATTACATATTTTCTTAGATGTAAGCAGTTAATGTAATGTGTCTGAATGCTCCATCAGATTTGTTTACTGGAAAGTGTAAGAGTGCTTCTGTGTCAAATCTGGGGCTGCAACATTCAGTTGTGGAGGTGATCACTCAAACCTACAAAATGATTCAGCTGCCTTACCTGCAGCAGCTACAACCTGGCATTTTCTTTAAACTGTGGTTCAGTGAATTCCTGATAAGCAGATCACTTGTACTGAAGTGATACACTGTTCTGGCTCATGTCCCAGACAGCTTGTATTACTTGTGATTTGTTGGATAATTCTTCCTGGCCCTTTGTTGAAATTCATGTATGCGTTCTACCAAATATTCTGAACAGTGTTTGAAGCCTTTTTGCAGATGCTGTGGGTGTTTTCATTAACTATGATTGTTTTCAATTGATTTAAAACTATGATTGATTTAAAGCTGTGTTGTTTCAATCAGTTTACATCAATAAATAAAGTAAAACTAGTAAAACATAATAAAAAAGCCATAATATAAAACATTAACTTTGTAGTTAGTGTTAAACATTACAATATTTGTGACCAGGTAATTATAATGCAATAAAATCATGTTTGCATATAGGTTATGTTATTACATGTATCTCATCCATGAACATCATTGGCTGGTTGACTTTCATCAACAGTGGGTAATAAGCGATAATAAGCGTTTTGTCACAGCATCATAGCCCCAAATTTGTTATTGTTTTAAAAATCAACCCCTTAAGTGGAAAATTACATATTGTGCCTTAAATCCCTCTAAGAAATAGTCCTTTTTACAACTGAATATTTGAGTGGAAAAAATAGTTAGACAAAGATGATGGAAGAGGTTAGGGGCTTAAGGACAGCTTTGGTATACGTGAAAAAAATACAAATAAATAGTTTTGATCTGCTTGTTAAAGGTTGAACCTTTTCCTACCCCTGAGAATACCCACATGTACTGGCTCAAACTGCATTTACTTTCATTGTCAAACTGAATTGGAGTTCTGGAACTAATTGTTGCAGAGAAATTCCCTGATGTGCTAGTTATGTTTCACATGTTGGGTTGTGTGATAACTGATTGTGTTTCTGTGTCTCTAACTAGACCCAGAGGTGCACCCCCAGAATGAGGACTACTGGGGCCATGTGAACCCTATTGGCCCACGAGCCTGTTATGATGAAGGGAAGCGTGTGGCTGAAACCATGTGTTATGCCTACATGAAACAGGTAAGAGCTAAATTCATTCATTTAATACATTTGTTTTCGCAGCAGCTCAAAAATTGTACTTATTTATCCATGACCTAGAGTTTGTTAGAGTAGATTATTAGGCCCGCTAGAGTTTGAACTCTGGGAACTGCCACTATGTTCCTGTTTGTCTTCTTTTATGTTATTAGAAAACATAAACTTTACAGCATTGAGGTTTGCACATAGGCAAGAAGAATATATATATAATATATTGATATAGTGATAATCTGTAACAATTTACATCTTCGTAGTTTATGTGATAGCTTCATTTCATGCTGGTGTCCTATTGTTGTATTTTGTAATATGATTGATACACACAATACTTGGCTGAAGTAAATCATTTTTTCTTTATTTGGTGTCACTGTCTGATTTTCATTGCCATCACTGTTCCACGATTTCACACATTTTACAATAAACTACGTGATCATTGTTCAGGAAATATGATTTCCTTCGTGGAGGGTTTTTGATTATTTTAACAACGAGGAAAAATGTGATTTGTTTGTTTTAAAAGGACTGTTTATTTAATTTAATGTTTTGGATGTGCCTTAAATAAATGTCACATTTAATAACAAGCATGGGGTTGTTGTGACTTCAGGTTTTGCTTCCATAAGCTTGTGGGAAATCAAGCTTCATATATTTAATAGGTGGAAATTGCCTGTATCACATCAGAGGAGCGTCTGGTACCTAGAAATTAACCCTTTGCTATCTCTTATACCTTTTTGTTGTTCTCCCCTGTGAGGTCTATCTGTGTGTCCATCACTCTCTCTTACCCCCATTAAGCACCTCTGTGTCTGAACCAGCATCACTGAGCTGAGGTTTCATCAGGCCCTGCATTCAGCTCTGCTCATTTCTTATTCTCACACTTGAATCATTAATTCTATTCATGCACTTCCATTCATATTGATTTTTTTTCATCTGATTGCTCTCATCTTTTGAACTGTGGACAGCCTCACAGCACCATTCATTTGTGCTTTCAAAGTTTGAAATTGTGTAATACACACTGCAAAAAGCATTCTCTTGCCATTTCTATGTTTTAATTTTATATTTTAAAATGTTTTGACTGAGTGGTTATGCTTCAAATTTTCTTTGAAGTCAGTTTAATAAAGGTCTGTATTTTTTGACTATATTTTGTTTAACCAAGTCTTCTTTTATCTTGTCTTGTTTATATCCTTCTCATATCTAAATATGATATTAAATGAGGTTGGCTAAAAGCAGATTTAACCTTGGACTGTCTCTTTTGGCAAACTTTCTTGTACTAAGGTATTTTATAATACAGATATTTTGGCTCAAAACGGATGTGCTTGGATTAGGTGCATTCAAACCTACTTAAAGTTTTTTTAATTAGCATTAATGTATTATTGTTATATAGGGATAATATGGTTTAGTTTATTCACTGTGAGCAATTAGTCGTCTAAATCAGTCAGTTCTTTTTTGAAAGTTTGTGTGATATTGTACAAAAACACCTCATGTGGGATCGATCAAGTACCAGTTTTTTGGCACTTCTGCCCTAAGGCCTGGTGAATTTTTGGCCCTGTTGTGAGAGCTTTTTAGAAACACTTTGTTGTTTAGTATGACAATGTAAAAGGGGTGTGTTTGAATAGTGGTGCAGAAAGCAAATTGTTTAGCTTTAGTGATCTGTGGCGAACTGTTGTCTACAAGGTCTTTGGATAAAGGCCTTGTCTAGTCTGTATGCTGCAGCAGTTTCATATCTGGGACAGATAACACTAGTATCGTGTTTACTGTTGCATCATTAGCACTTACCTGCAGTTTCTCTCCTGTCAGACAGCTTTGCAGTTTGCTGTCATGACTACAAACAAGAATCCGCAAGCTGCACAATAAACACATTTTGCTTTGGGTTGTTTGTTTGTTAAGGTTTCACAACTGAACCCATCGTTTACAAAGGTGAGCGGCACATTTTTAATAGGTCCCAACTCGCAGTTCACCCCACGTCAATAAAGTAAATATTATAACAGTCTCACGGTGGTATATTAACTATGACCAACACAAACTCACTACTCTCATGTAACATTTACTAACCTGAGTGTTGAGGAACTATTCTCAAGTCCTACATTGTAGCTAGTTAATAAATGACCCTGTCAGCTTCAGTCTTGCATTTGTTTAGAGATCCTTCAATAATTGAGTTTCATCTGTAATTATTTATCAGAATGGGGCTTGTGTTTTGGATGTATTTTTGTAGGATGTAAATAACATCATTTATATATGCATCTTGGTTGGCCAGTTTAATACAGATAAGGCTCTTATCCCCTCTCTGATGCTTGTGCTGTTACAATCGCCTGGGCAACCATTTGAGGAAAGAATAAAAGAAAATTGTGCTATGACTTAGACACTTAGGTAAATAGACTAAAACAATAGAAATCTTCAGACAGCAGATCTGCAATATTAAAGTTATCTAGTGTTTCTCTTAGCGAGAACCAAGGTTACACAAAAACCTTTTTGGTAACTTTTAAGGCGGTAGCATCATGCACTCGAGTTAAATTTTCTTCTTGCCTAATAGCCAAGTGGTAAAATCTATGTAACCCACAGCCTCTGGTACTATACTGTGTTATTTAAGTGTGCTGTGTTTGTGCTATGCACACAGTGTGTGGCGTTAACATTTGTATGCATTTAGACTGCTAGCCTTGCAGTAAAGCAGGCACACTATTTTCTAAGAAGGCTGTTTAGGTAGGGTGTCCTTGTTTTGACTATATTCCATACTGGCATTTTTGTTGCCCAACCATCAGTTATAATGCTATTCATGGGAGTTTTCATGTTTTTATTCATATCCAGTTACATTTTGAGCTGTTGTACATAAAAGGTTCAACTATTTCTTTGGTTCCCGGTTTTTCTCTCGCCTTATTTCAGGTGCTGGTATTGAACACATTATTCAGCGGGTACAAGAGCAGGTTTTGCCTTGAGACTTCAGACTGTCTTCAATGATTAATGAAGCTGATATCACCAGTCTGCATTCCTAGAAGACATTATTCCTGTTCATTGAATGGTTTATTTATGGCCATGAATTGTATTTGAGTTGCCAGGCTGTTAAAAGCCATTTATTTTCTTAAATTTAGTTCAGCTGAATATTATTGCAGTGTAATTTGTTGCTTTAGTTACTGAACTCTGCACAAAATTGTATTATTTATTTTTGTAAGTTTAATATCAAGCATCATGTTAATGTTACTGTATGTGGCTTATAGTAAAAATATATATGCCACAATTATATGGGTTACCTATACATAGTCACGTGTGTGTGTTTGTGTTGCTATATAACAGTATAGCAATAACACATGTTTTTCTGTCTCACAGGAGGGTGTGGAGGTGAGGGTAGCTCGGATCTTCAACACCTTTGGATCTCGAATGCACATGAATGATGGACGGGTGGTCAGTAATTTCATTCTGCAGGCTCTACAGGGGGAGCCGCTGACGGTAAGACCTGATCAAAACACACAAAGAACTCTCAGTTGCTCACTTACTTTATTAATTTATTAAACACATGGATGTTTATGCAGCTATGGGCACTTTCAGTCATTTACAAAATGTTAATGTGATATTTATGTGACAAAAAACTTTTTGAAAACTTAAACTGAAGATAAGTGTTCTTGAGAATTTCATGTATTGATTAAAAGCTCTTCATTCACTCTTTATCTCTCTATATCTTGGACTTTCCCACTTTTAACTTTGACTTTCATGTTTCTGGGCTTTAGGTTTATGGATCAGGGTCTCAGACAAGAGCGTTTCAATATGTGAGGTAAGCTTTTTTTATTGCTTCCTTTAAAGAACTGATGCAAAGTCATTCTAGAAGAGCATGGAATGTGTCTGTTGTATGTAAGAGACACATATCCAGTAGCTAGAAACATCCTTTCATAGGGTTCTTACTGTGATTGTAAGAAGAGCCCATCCGACCCAGAGACAGTTTCAGAGCTTCAACACTACTATGCTTTAATATGATTGTGCATTCAGATGATAAGAACAGAGAGAAAACCCAGCTGATCTCTGTGGTCTGTAACTCTGAATCTGAACAGATGCATATGTGCCTGTTGTCATAATGAATTGAACCGTAGGGAATACAGACCTTTTGTGGACAGATTGCACTTAGGTCAAAAGTCTGCTTTAAATGGGACTATTAATGCTTTATGGTAATTACATTGAAGGTATTTCAGTGGAACCATTGAAGGGCAATTTCCCATGTTTTGAATTTAAGGGCTGCAGTGTTTTTCTACAGACCGATGTTTGCCTACAGACCAATGTTTGCATTAATGCAGGCAAATTTATGTTTATTATTAGGCCCATATAATAGCCATGGGATTGTGGGATATGGTGGGTGGATAAAAGGAAAACATAGGGTGAAAGGAACTTAATGTTACACTTGTTTTATTATTTGTAATTGGCAAAAATGTTTTTGTTCTATACACAACAACATTACACACACACACACACACACACACACACACTAGTCATTATCTTTACCCACTCTTATTACAGCACTCTTTGTAGAAATTCTTTTGACTTTAATTCTGGCAGTTTCCTCTGTCAAATGCAACATTTTCCTTTTCAGACTCTCCTGGGGCCACAGTTAGCATCAGACTCTTTAAAACTCCTTCCAGCTTTTAACTGTATGTTGAAAAAAATCTGCCACCCTGCTGAGAGAATTAATGTTGCTGGGGAGGCCATTAAATTCATGACTCATTCAAACAGCATAATAACACACATGACGGGTGGGAAAGAAATGCAGAGTGAATCTGTCATGCCTGGCAGTAATATAGCACCCCACAGATTTAATGGCAATGATTTGCAGTGTTCTGAATTGCAACATGCTTTTCCATTTTTTTTGCAACTTGTTTGGAACTTGTTTATATTCATTTTTATTGGCTACTAGTGTGATTCCCATTTCTATGGTAACAGCAACTGGAGTTTTCATTTCATTTTTCTTTGTCGCAATTCTGTTTCACCAAGTTCACATTTCTATGTCTTTGGTGTAGTAGAAGTTTATTTTTCACAATGCTTCCCTAATCTACCCAGTGCTTATTTACACACATCCCCGGTGGTCAAAGATGTGGATGTAGATGTGTTGTAGGGTATTAAAGGGTCACACAGGGCAGGTTTATGCCTTACAGTAAGATCACAGCAGGTTTGGTTAGAAGTCTTCCTGATCAACCCAACTTAAGATTCTTAGGATTAGCCGTTGTGTTGCATCACACTTAAACCCACTTAGCAGCACCAGTTAAGTATATTAAATACAGCAAATACAAGTGGCTTATGATGTCATCATCTGTTACTAAACACGGTATTGATACCATCATGTTTAAAAGAGCTAGATTCAGGTGTAGTTATTTTGGTATCTTATTTGCTAAACACACCCTCTAAACACTTGGGGTCAGGGAGTGCATATACAGCCATGTGTATATGAATGGGAAGTATTTTAATCTATTATACCAGTATTATGTAATACTATATAGGTAGTTAAATTCTGTTTTAAAGTATGAGAGAGAAAAAGTGAACCCAAAAAAACATGGCAGCCGACCAGGAAATCCACGTCTCACTGGCCCTGATATTATTCTCAGGGTCAAAGCCCACATTGTTCAGCCAGATCATCCTCAAGATAAATATAAAAGTGTTATCTCAAATAAGCAGTGCACACACAGTGAGAAGAAGATGAACCAAAAGAACTGATCTCACAGTGTTATGGGATGGAAAGAGCCTAGTTTTCAGTCATCTCTTCATCCCTCACAGGGTAGATGAAACATCTGGGGTGTTCTGCACTTAGTGGATATATAATCCACTCAGTAATGAAAATTCTGTTCTTTCTGTTACCCATCCTCATTCACATCTGAATTCTCTTGTTGCCAGTATTTTGTGACGTGTGTCACATAAAAGCCACAAAGCGTTGTCATAGTAGCAAATATGAATATCCAATAACTTTTTTTTTAAAAGGAACAGACCAACATTCAGTTTCAGTTGCTAATGTTAGCAACCCTCTGCTGAAGATTTAAAATCAGTTAAGAGTTGACACTTGGCTGTAGAGTCTGTAACATCATACAGCAGTAGCTCTCACAGGTCTTATAAATGTCAGTTTGTTATATGCTGAATGAAGAATGAGGTTTGAGGTGATGGAGCAACATAAATGTTCAGTTTTTTCTCATAAGGATGTCATAAGAGTTCATATGAACCACTTTAGGAGTGTAATTTTTGGAGCTGACATATTTGGTCACCATGAAATGTCATTGCATGATAAACAGCTTAGGAATAAGTAAATCATTTTTTTAAGACACACCCTGGATTCAAGTTGTAAATTCTTTGTTTACTAGAGTTTGCGTTTTATGGTGCCTGTATACAGTTAAAGAGTTTTAGGTTTTGCATTTTAAACATCAGAATGGGTCTCTCTAAACTCCCATTCTGATGTCTAAAATGTCACACTGCCTGTCATAATAAGCCAGCCAATTTATTATAATGTGTTTTGGTAAATTGCACCCAATCCTGCAGACTGCATGTGTTCTCTATAAGGTACTGCTATACTTGCCATGTATGTGGCATCATGCTTTATGTGCACTGAAAGCAGTACACAAAAGCAACAGTACAGCTGCACATCTGCTACAATAAAATAGGTTTATTATGTGCAGAATGGAACCATGATAATAAGTCAAGCTTCGTTTTGAATATCTTGGTGGGTTTGACCAATGAACTCTAATTATCACACAACAGCATTTACCCCCAAATCACACTGAAGAACAGAAAAGACAAAAATGACTAAAAATGTGGTGCCATTGCTTCTTCTTTTGTTACATTTGCCAAATACTGTACAATACCATATTGATTCTCCATAGATTTTTACGTTCCTCTGGGGTTCCTGTTCTTATTCCGGTGAGCTGAGTTTGATTTATTTCCATGATAAGCCTCCACAGACAGAATCAGTGAGAAATGTCTGAGGCAGACATTTAATGCATTACCTCAATTTCCTCTCTTCAGTTTCCAGCAGCGACAGACCCAAAGGAACTGTGAGATTTCAGCAGTAGCAGCAGTAAATAATATTAACAGTATCCATTTTTAGAAAACAGAACATTTTTAGAACATTTACTTATTAAATACACTTACTATGGATTCAGTCAGAATATTTATAAAAATATGAATCAGAAATAGAGACTTTCTCTATCAGAAATGTTTATGACGTGTGCATTTAATATTCATTTCTGAAACCTGTATAAATAATAGATGTATTTAAAAATCTATGCAGTTGCCCAGCAACACACAAGATGGGCAGAAAGTGGAAGAAGGTTATTGGAGAGAGTGCAGATATGGCAGACACCTCTGAACTGAAGGAAATTGTGTGTGTGTTTAAATGCTAGGGCACTCATAACACCTCAGCACTTTAATGAAACTTAAATATCAGGTGTCTGTATGTTCAGCAAGCAACTTTCTTGGTCAGTCCTTGTAATCTTCAACTATTCTTACTCACAATGTGCGTCATGTCCATTAAATGCCTCAGAGCCTAAAAGAAAAGCCCTCAGGCGTCTGTCTTTAAAACTGCCTGCAGGGTTTGTTTGGTTGTCGCTCTTACTGTTGTTGACAACAATTTCTGAAAAATGCATTTATAACATTTGCTTAAATATCTTAAGTATAGTTGAAGATGTTTTTAGTGCTAAGAGAAGTCACACTAAACCTTGACTTTTGCCTAATGAAGCCATTTTGTTTTAAAAATTGTCTGTTGTCTTGTTTTAAAAAATATGAATGGTCATTATTTAAATTTACAATTATTTATTTTGGCAGACGCTTTTATCCAAAGCGACTTACAGTGAATTCAAGGTATATATTTTTATCAGTACTTGCATTCCCTGGGATCGAACCCACAACCTTTGCACTGCTAACACAATGCTCTACCAGGTGAGCTACAGCAATGCACTGGGTTACATTATGCACTGGGTTATCCACTCCAGATCAAGTCAGTCTCATGTCAGGTCCCTCCAGATCAAGTCAGTCTCATGTCAGGTCCCTTATGTATCAGTCTGATGTCTCAGTGTATTTGTTTGTTTTCCCTGCAGTGATCTGGTGAATGGGCTGGTGTCTCTTATGAATAGTAACGTTAGCAGTCCAGTCAACCTGGTAAGTTTATTGTTTTGGCAAGCTAGAGGCTGCAGTCTTTCCTTTAAGCTATCAGTGCTAATGTACACACTCTGTACACTAGAGACTCCCTAACTCCTAGACTCATCAGATTGGTCCATAGTTTCGAAACTGACTGCATGTAAGAGGTTGAAATATTTTTACCATCATTTCTAGCTTCTGTATCACTATAGTTATTCTGTCTTTCCTTTACAAGTAATTGAACAGAGAGCTCAGGCAGCTTTTAACACTGTCCTGACATTAAATAGCTTGGCCTTCGATCAGAGCCAATCCAGCTTCAGGGTGATATTTTTAGTTCTGTAGCATACTCTTCCTCATACCTGCTTACTCTTCATCTTAGGGAAATCCAGAGGAACACACTATATTGGAATTTGCTCAACTTATTAAGAGCCTAGTAGGTAAGTTGGGATTAATTGTAATCACTCATGGGGTGTTAAAATCTGTAATTAAGTTAATTGTCTCCTCAGTGAGCCGCAGTCACATTCAGTTCCTTCCAGAAGCTCAGGATGATCCACAGAGACGACGGCCAGACATCCGCAAAGCCAAAATGCTTCTGGGCTGGGAGCCTGTGGTGAGATTTTATATTTTTGTCAAATCTTTCTCTTCAGTAATGCCGACTTTTTTACACAAGATGATTTTTGTAGGCCAACCCAGAAGGTTATTTCTGTTAGATTTTGTAATGTTTTTAGATTAAAGTAACACTTTCAGTTTGAGTAAAATGAGGTTTGTGATTAGAGTAACTGCGATGCACCTTTCAGGGTTTCTTCTACAATCTTAATAATACACGTCTTACCTCAGATGTGAATGTTGAAATCACATGATAATGATACAGTGCAAGTTGCATATATAAAAACATTGCTATATAAAAACAATGGTTTAATCATTCAAACACATAAAAGCTTGTTTCTTTGTTCTGGACACTGAATGGTGAATCCAGCACATAGAAACTGAACTTTTCTGTTAGGACCCTTTGATCTATTTAGTACCTATATGAGCATTTTCTAATCCACAATGTATAGGATACAGAATGTGAAACAGCCATTTTTGAATTCAGCTTGAACTCTCCACTTTATAAGATTCAATATGTGTGTCTGCAGGTTCCACTGGAAGAAGGCTTGAACAAAACCATCCAATACTTCAGCAGAGAGCTAGAGCATCAAGCCAACAATCAGTACATCCCCAAACCCAAGGCTGCACGGATAAAAAAAGGCAGACCCAGACACAACTGAACAATTTGTCTCAGGGATGCTGGGATACTGGAGGACTTTAGACATCCAGCACCCATCCAGCGCTGCTGAACGATGCATCTTTCTGGGAAGAACATTTTTTGCTATGTTTTCTAAAGCAGCCGAAGCAAATTGCTGCTCTAAAGAGTTTTTACATCAAATGTGCCTCAAAGACATTCAATTTGCAGACTTTGCCTTGCACTTTGGTTTGTCAGTCGATTGTCTGTTATTTAAAAAATCAAGTTTAGGTCTTTGTGTACATTTTTTGTTGTGTGTTTACATCCTACGCCGTTTTAATGTGATCTTTTTTTATCAGTGTCAAAGCTAGCAGTCTTTTTTCAACAGACATCTCTTACAATGTAGAGACGTATTACGGCAATTAGTGATTGCTGATTATTTAAAGATCTTGAATGTTTGGTCTGGAGCCGGAGGCTTCACTCCGCTCACAGGTGAAAGAAAAAGCTTTGGGAAAAGTTTCTGCTTTAAACTTTGTGGTGATTTTGAACAAAATCTGTTGTTACTTTGTGAAACTTCATACAGAACTTTGGACTTAAGTGATTTCAAGTGAAAAGGATATTTTAATAAAATATTTACTGTGATTTTCATTGAATTTACTTTGTAGTCTCACTTTCTCTGGCTGGCCTCTCTTTGGTGGCTTCCGTACATCCCTCTGTTGTGTTAAAACCTACTGTTGCTATGCAGACTAGCCCAGCCATTGGCTGATTTTCTACAAAGCATCACATCACTTTAGAGCAAGTTTAGTTATATAGGTTATTTTTGTTTAATACATGTTTGTCACACGTGATGTATTTGCAGAATGTGCTTAAAAATAAGGGGTTCAGTATTTTAGTCAAGAAAAACAAAGTTTTGTTTATCCATTGTATTATACTAATACAAAAGCACAATTCAGAGTCTCTGGACAGTGGAGAATGTATTTGTGTTACACTGTTCCACACTAATATACTACCATCAAATGTATTAAGGTGAGATTATGCGAGTCGTTTTCAGTTCCTAAGCAATAAGGCAGTTCTAAGAAAAAGTCAGTAGTAGTCAGTTAACATCTGCTCTATGTCTGTGCGATTCAGGTCCTCGAGGCCCCGAGGGAGAGTTTTCATTATAGTGGTGTTGGAGCCCTTGGATCATTGGATCGATAGTGGTCCATCCAGTACGCGAGATCAGCTTCAAATCTCTAAAAGAACATAAATGATAGTGGCTTCATAACTGTCTCTTAATTTAATAGACCTTAGCTTTGCTGTAAGAACAGTCTCAGTAACTGACAAACCGAAATAGATGTTTATGTGTGTTACTGAAACTAAAGTATATTATTAAGAGAGACCCTAGAAAGTCCCACAATTATTTATTTCCTAGAAATGGTGGTATTTTTAGGCACTATTATCCTTTCACAAAGCCAGCTTTTAACAGAACAAATTGCCTATGTAACAGTTCTTTTGTTTTTTTGTTTTTAGTTAAAAATTAAATAGAACGACTCTTTAACTGTCTGTGTATGTACAGACAGTAAGATGTTTATGTGTTTTTAGTATTTTCTGTGTAAATTAGGCTTAAAATAAGACAAAAGTTAAATTCTTATATATACCATATATAGCATGTGTTTTTGATGTGTGCTGCCAAGAATTCACTGTGCAACAAATCTGCTCTTTAAGGATACAGGTGAAATAGTGGAGCAACAACAAAGATGTACACTAATTGATTGAGATTTCCACAGTAGGAGACTGAGTGCAGCATTTCAAGAACAAACTGAAATAAAACATGTAGGTGAATGAATAAAGGCTGAGGTAGATGTGTCTATGAAATACTTCTGTGGCTCTTGTGGTACCTACACACTTTAAATTAGGGTGCTAGAAAACATGGTAATGTCCTAAAAAGAATCATTTTTGGTACCCTAAAGAACCTTTTCTTTAAATAAACTGTAGAAGCTTTTGCCACTACAGTAAATTATTTTGTGCAGCAAAAAGATTGTTAATTATAAACATTCTTAATTGAGGCCAACAAAGAACCTTTCAGGAACCTCAAGTGTAACTTCATAAAACTGGACACAAATGCACTCACTGCTTCATTACAGCCCATCTACATGAACGGTGAGGTCTGTGTGGTTCCCCAGCTACAGTGATAACACATTGACACTCTCAGGTATTGTCAGATAGAATACTGTACTGAAGAGCACTTGCACTGGTTCAAAATATTAGTTTTATTTTTTATTCTTTTTTAAAACCCTTAAACTGAGATATAAGGAAGGCGCAGACATTTATTCCAGTTCCTTTTTAGTTTCACTTTCAGTATCTTTTGCCTGTAAGCTACAATGATTCAATCAGACAGGGAGTTAAAATGAAAACCATTCGTTTAATAATAATTGCATTATTAAAAAACTGCTAAACTCTTTGTTTCCTAAACCATGTTAAAATAAAACCTACAGCTATAATTACATTTTAATCTTTGATTTATAAAGTGTGCTTGCTTACATTAAACATCTTTAAATCACATGGGTTCTTCTGTAAGCAATTCGCCTCGGTAAAACAAGGAATGAGAAACAGAGAATTGCTCTATAAGGAAAAGCTGTGTATTGTGACAGATACAGCCAAGTTAATAGAAGGGAAAATTACGCAGCTGGAGTCCTGTGGCAAATACATTTCCATATCTGCTCAGTTTTCAGCTTCCTGCTCTGGGTGGTCCTCTGGGGTGCTCTCATAACCTAGAAAGATGCTGATGGGAAAGTGAGCCCAATAGGTTCTTGCCAAATCCAGCAGTGTGTCATATCCGCTCTGGGACTGTAACTCCTCCAACCAGCCATAGAAATCTGAGGACCACAGGTTCCAGTATGGTAGACTCCTCTTTACCCTGCTCTGCCCCTGAGCTGGAGCACCCAGCAACAGACCCAAAACATCAATGGAGAGGAACTAAATTAATTGGCTTCTATATTTAACCCTTTCCTGTTACCACTAGCAATGTGCAAGTATTAAAGATCAAATGTTACAATTATACACAAGAAGTTCCCTCAACAGTGAACATTTTCAGTTTCATCTGATGTATAACCATACATTGCATACATACACAATTTCAGTGCACTTCATGTCCTCTTGCACATAATACATCTATTTTGTCTGTGCTTTGTGTATTCGGTATTATGGTCACTTTACATTTTTCATATTTGATTAACATATGTTTAATTTGTATTTTTGTGCAGTGGAAACTCTCAACAATTTCCTTAGAAGAATACAATATTTCTGATTAAGACATGCATTTAACTACATTAAACAAGTTTTCAGTAATAACCTTCTTCTGAATGTAGATATCTCTCATCATTCTCAGCTCCTGTAGGAGAGAAAAACATTTAAACACACTGTACACTGTTATGTCTGATACAACAGTCAACAAGGTCCAACAGTTAGTTTTAAACTCTTTATTGGTAAAACACCTTGGTTATCAGCTAACATAATACTACTCAGCTGGACATGCAGGCCAAACACTTGAACTGTTTGCTCTGCTGGTGATAATGGGTCTGGCTGAGGCTGATATACCAGTGCACAGACAAAGAAAATAGTATGATTTAAAGGGATAAAATGTAAAAAAAAAATATATTCAATATAATTTATGAACACAAATAAGCAATATTTAAAAAGGAATAAACTGCATTGGTAACCAAAAATCTGTGGCACCCATTGCCTTCTGGGAAAAACCACTGAGACACAAAACTAAAACTACTGAGGATAATTGACAGATTAAAAAGGTCTGAAGTTTGGAGTGACGGGTTAAATGTATTAGTTTTTGGGTAAACTATCCTTTTAAGGATGATTAATACCATGAGTTAAAGGAAGAGAGAACTGAGATTTTACCTGCTAAACAGAAGAAGATCAGTAGTGAGACACAGAGAAGCACAGAGATGCAGATGTGAGACATAATCTTACCCTGTTAACAGATGAGTAAGGTCACAAAACTGTCAATGATACATAAAACAACTAACCCACAAATCAAACAAACCTAAAAATGATCTAAATAAATTAGAATAAAACATTTCTATTTATGTATTTAAACAAAAATGAACTTTAAACAAAAATGATCCTTCTGATATTTATTAATATAAAGCTAATGAGTATTTCTTTTAGAAATAGTCATAATAAATAATTCAAATATGCACAACTGGTAGAATAAAACAATTTTATTTTGACTTGGCATAGTTTTGCTTTTTAAAAGCACTGAAAACGGAAATTCAACAAATGCTGATTTTAGCACATTTATCTGACAGAAACAAACTCACCAAGCCTCTTACCTGAGAGTCAGTGCGATTGAATTTGTGTCTGTCCTGCTCTGAACACTGTTGTGCCCCTGAATCGCACATCTCAACACAGGCACTTTTATTTGTTTTCACCAGAAAAAAACAGCACTTGATTTTTTTTATGGAAGCCAGACTCAACATATCTGTTACTTTAGATGATCTATGATGGCACTGACACAGACAACTGCCAGGAAGAGACAGAAAGAACCTATGAAAGATCCAGTGGCGTGTTTACCAGACACAATGCCAGCCATGCTTATATAACATTGTGTTGGCATGACAGATTTCAGAAGTGGGAGAGAAAACCATATGGCATCTGCACAGAGGCAGAGTCACATTCACATCCTCACTGCATTTGTGTGTGTGTATGTCCAAATATAACAGCCAGACAGTCACACCAGAAAACCAAGAGTCTTGACACAACAAATCATGACACATGACATGCAATGTAGGTTATAAGCTACTTCATGTATAAAATTTACATTTATTTATTTGGCAGATGCTTTTATTTAAAGCGACTTACAGTAAATTCAAGGTATACATTTTTATCAGTGGGATCGAACCCGAAACTTTTGCACTGCTAACGTAACATTCAACCAGTTAAGCTAAAGGAACACCAAGTATAGGAGGTAACATTTATGTTTTAATAGTTTTATAATGCACTTATTGTTTTTGTTAATATAAAACATTAATAAGCATTGAGGCTGTAGCCTGATGCTTCTGTAGTTATATTGTATATAAATGTAATGTTTCTTGTAATTATTTGTAATTGTGTAATCTCTGTTTACTCAAGTGTAAACACTTTTTCACAAGTAGAAAACTAGTAATGCCAACGCCAACATGTTTGTAGTAATGCCAACATAACGTCTACATGTTTCAAATCAACACACTGAACACTTGGCGTTTACTCTGCACTGACATCATTTCTCCAGGGTTAGATTCCAGGTAAGCAGAAACACTCATTATAGGCATCACTATAGGACTTATTAGTCCAGACTGCCAGGGGTCCCCGAAGCCTCAGGCCACACAGTCAGAAACTGCCGAAAGACACCAGCCAATAGCAGCGCATCAGACTTGACAGTAATGGGGTTTAATGTTTAATTTACTTTTCAATTCAAAAGTTCTGCAAGGAATATAGAAGCCCTCAGAGGACATATCAGGAGCCCAGGGGCATCAAAGGACTATGATCCAGCCCTGCGTACTTATTTAAACCCAATGTGCTTCAATATTTCTGAATCACAGAGTAATAAGTGACTGTACACTGACCAATTTGTTGGCTTTGACTTTAAATGAGTGATCAACGTTTTATCTTAAGAACATTTTTCTTAAGGGCAAACACAACAAATAATGCAAATGCACATTGTATTTCTAACAACTATTACAACTAATGAAACTAAATGAATGTTTCATTTCTGACAGTTGGAATTATGGAAGCAATAATTACGAACCAGGAAAATGGACATTTTGAATGTTCCCACCTAGAGGTTTAATAGGCAGTACATGAGGGGGCAAGTTTGATATAGTTGGGAACTTGATCCTCTATTCTGTCCGATAGTGACATCTACTGGTGAACTGCTGCACACATATTCTGGTCCTTAACTTTACTATGAAAGTCATTATCATGGGAAAATTTTGAAAAGACGAGGACAACACACTGAAGGTCTTTTAAAATTATTCTGCAAAACTTTTATTGAACAAAAGTATTTCAATTCTCACCACACTGTCCATAATACAGTACCATAATGCTGGATCTAAACGATTCATATATGCACCATATCTTTTTATCTTTTTAATATATATATGTACATACAGTGGAAAGAGGAATTAAATAACATTGCTCAATAACACTCAGACAATACATTAAAAAAAGTTGAAAACCCTTGACAAAACACTCTTATTGGAAAACTGACAGAGTAATGTGGCAAAAATAAAGAAATAAAACCATTTTTTGTTTTATCACTCTTGAATTAGTGTTCACAATCAAAAATGTGTGTTACCGAGAGCAGAGCAGACGTGTGAGGCGTAATAAGACATCAAGAAGATCAGAACTGGAAGCGGGCGGCACATTTGGTTGAAAGGACACACATTCAAAATTAAAGAAACTATTCTTTCTCAAAACCTTCTCTCTCCCTCTCTCTCTCTCTCTCCGTCTCCGTCTCACCAGCATTGACTGAGGCATTTATCTCCTGTAAGCACCCTGATTCGGAAGAAAACCTGAATCCAAGAGAAACTTCTGGAATGCTGTATACTTTTGCAGTGTGAGAGTATTCAGAGCGTCCAAAGTCTAAACACTGCCTCCATGACGCCTGGAAGGAGTTAAGCTATGGAAAAAGTTTGTAGGATGGAAGAGCACAGCTTTATATCAGGGTCAAATGTGAGTAGATTGAGGCAAGCAACTGCAGTGTGAACACAACTGGGTCTAGAATGAAGACTAAATGGCAATCTTCTCTTTTACCATCTTTTTAAAGCAGCCATAATGCTCACCTACCATTTTGGGTATTTTTGTGGGTGGAGACCAGTAAAAATGTAAACCAGTGTAAAGTGGGTTGAGGTGATGGATTAACACCAGTAATAGTAAAAGCAGAGAAACCACTAGCTAAACACCAGAGGAATGTTCTACAGACGTTACTTGAGGCAAATGGCATTGTGTCAGTTTCTACACGATAACCTCCAAAATTGCCTGTAAATCATTTGTTGAAGGAAAGAACAGGACATGTATATCAAAAAACTAGAAGGACATCTCGGTTTTAAAGAATTAGAAGCTGCTACTTCAATGTAGGTCTCAGAGGCAATGTAGGACTTGGAAGTTTCAAAAAGTCCTTGAAGGAGCTCCTGTCTTCAGTCACGGATTTAATAGAGTTTGAGGGCGAGTGTATGGGAAAAGAGGGATAAAGAGAGGACAAGGAATGAGGGTGTAGAGGGGAGAGGTAACGTCTGTTGAGAAAGCACTGAGTTCAGATGAGAGGCCTGACAAGGTAGAGTTTGTCTCCTTGCTCGCTAGTGAAGATGGGCGCTTTCTTGTAGTGCTCTACCAACTCATCCATGCTGCCGAAACGCCGCTGACCGATGCAGTACATGCCTTCCTGCATCTGCACTTTGAAGTGCTTGTTCTTCCCTGCTGCCTTCAGAGAAATGGAGAAATCACTCGGCTGGAAAACCAAAATGAAAATAGTTACGTTAGTGGAGCAGAGAACCGTGCTTCTATTTTTCCGTTTCTAAACACTAGATGGCAGCACATATGTGCTTAAAGTCTGAAACTATGATCACAGAAAAGACAGTGTGACCTTGTACAACAGAGCTGGACATAAGACTGGGCACAATCAATGTTCCTCCTCTTAATTTACATTAGTTGACAAAAAAAAGTATGTATTGAATTATTTTGCAACTTCCAAGTGCTTTTCTATGTTGCATATCCTATTTCCAATCCTTTTAGGGTATAGAAAACATGTCAATAATTATTTAATCACTGAATTATATTATAAAACCAGCTGTGTTTGCCTGTTGCACCCTCTAGATGTTTCCCTCAAATCAGTTGAACTTACCGAAGACTCACTATCTCTTATCAGGAAGTCTCCCTCCGCTCCTCTCTCATTAAGCGCACACTCCGCTTGGTGCCGTGTCACATTGCCGTAGTACCAATCCTTTCCTGCAAATTTGCCTGTACGTGAAGGCCCCATGTTGTTGACGTGAGAGGAGGCGTGATTCTTCCCCTTGCCCCTCTCTGAGGGCCCGTCAGAGAGCACCGCAACATAGTTCTTGGGCACGAGGCCGACCATCCCACGACTGTTTTTACACCTCCACCACTCTGGGTCATTCTCAGGCTTCTCCAAAACCTCCATGGTCTCGCCCTTCTCAAAGTTAAGCTCTTCCTCTGTAACCGAGCTGAAGGGGTACAGAGTCTGGACCATGTGGAGGGCGGAGCTCCCAGAGCCACCTGGCCGGCCGTTGACCGTCGCTGCCCCTTGCCCCACCTTTAACGACCGAAAGCCTCCCAAAGTGTCCCCAAAGACACTGTCATTTTCTGCAAATCCCACCTCCTCTTGAACGTAGTTGGATGGAAACCAACCGACACGTCCAGCGTGGCTCCCCCGCCACCAGCCGTCGCTGCACTTCTCCATCACCACCACCCTTTCCCCTTTAACCAGGTTGAGTTCATCTTCCCGCTCTGCTATGTATGCAAATTTCACCAGCGCAGGAATGTTGAGATCGTAGATCCGCTCAGCCCCACCCATAACACCGCCTCCAGTGCTCCCATTGGATGGGTACTCTGCCTCAGTACTTGGTGTAGGCGAGGGATCACGGGCGCTGGTTTTCCTTTTTGTTTTTCCAAGGCCTGAAAGAAAAGAGAGAGAAAAGTAAGGAGGGGAAAGGCTGCTAAACAGAAGTGATTCATCAGAGTCATAATGGAACATTAAACCAATGAATCATTAAACCAATTAGACTAACATTACCAAGCCAACAGTTTAAACACTTCTTAAAAGATAAATTTAAAGTTCAATTGAATTAAATAGCCTCTTTATTATAGCAACCCATTTTTCCATAAATGACATACTTATATATTCGGGAGATTCCACATCCCACATGAAGTCTCTCTTAAAAGGGATGGAAACCAAGAAATGGCTTTTATTTGGAACTGGTTCAATTCCTTTTTACAACTGTGACTTTGCTGATGAGACATAACCATATTAAACAGTGTTTCCTGAACTGTTGTTTAATCTTCAGAGTTACAACAAAAGAAACAATATTATAACTTGAAACAATGTGCCACTCAAATATACAGTGTGTGTATTTTATTCCCACTGAACTCAACTAAATCCAATTCTTCTAAGACAAAATTAACAGAATTTGTTTTGTCACCATTTAATGTCTTAAAAACGACTTGACTGATGCTCTTATTACAGACAGTTATTCTTAAAATACTAAAAGTACTAATTAAGAAAAAAAAACATTAATTAAATTCTTATGATATCCATCTCAACTCTGTAGGCTGTTAGACTGTTAAACTTTGATTACAGAGATTACAGAGTTCAGAATTAAACAAAAACAGAATCAGACACAAATACAGAATCAGACACAAATACAGAAACATGTATCTAATTTCAAACACACATCTAACACACCATTATCAGATATCAGTGTTCTCCTAGTCAAAATGTCAGTGAAACATCATGTAGCTACACGCATCAAATGCATAGGCAAAGTACCAGAGTGTAGCTCTAAGTGTCAAACTCCTCACAGACTCTGAACCTCAGCTGTCAACTCAAGCGCAACGGGCCTCCCAGGCAGCAGGGGCAGTGTGCTACAACTGCCTCCTACTGATAAGACAGACAGAGGTGAAAGGAATAATGAGAAGAGTGCAATGAAAAAACTCTGATGTGAGCTGACAGGAGAAAGTCAATTTGCAAAGCGATGACCCACAGAATAGTGGAAACATGGGGATGCAAAAGAACATTTGATATCTGTCACAATTCACTTGGAAACTGCAGAGCTTTCACATGCACATGCATGCATGCACACACGCATACAAACAACTCTTGCACGCAAGCAGCATACCTGAGTGTATCAGCCTCATACTATACCACACATTAACCACCTTACCACATATTAACCTGAATACACCTGCATTTCTGAGTTAAGCTTTAACCTACAGCCATTCCTGACATAACAGATTACAAGTGCACAACAAGGTATAAATGTCAACAGCAACCAATTAAATGACAGCAACGATCAATAATTTGAATTTCGCACCAATTTAACAGCACCAACTGATCCGACTGTAGTTTGCATCAAAATGGTACAGCTAGGGACCCTGAATAATGGGTGGTCTCGCAGGATGCATTCTTGCATTCAAAAACTGCTAAACAATCGGTGTTCAGTAGGTGCTAGTGACCTAAACTGCAAACAGGAATAATTAACAGTCTTCCAGTTCAAAGGAAGAGAAAACTTTCCTGTTTCGAGCATGAATGCGTTTTGGCTGCCAGTGACATGTACATCTGAAGTTCAGGCTGACAGGGAATGAAGACTGCAACACAAACAGAACAAAGACCTTCTGGGAAATCTCAAAATAGAAGCACGTCCCACCACCAGCAAGAAATACGTGAGAGGAACGTCTGAGAAGGCTTACCAAAAAAAGAAAGAAAAACTGAAAATTCTATGAAAACCATGTGTGAGTGTTTGCGGTGACGTGATATGAAACCTTTCTTCTGAAGTCCCTGAGAGGGATGAAGCTGTTGAATTGAGCGGAGAAGATTTGAGGAGCTGCTCTGGGCCACCTCAAATGACAGAAACATGACACAGCGAACTACTACAAGTATTACAATGACAAACACTCCCTGGTGGCCATTCCAATACAAGCATGTGTGTATATTCATGCGCTGTTCCAAAGCAACTGCGCATGTTTGACACTGAGGCTGGGTTTAACTAACACAGCTGGCACAGGAACTCTCCATTAACTCACATTTCCCCGCAGCATTCAACTCTCTCTCCTTATTAACCCAATGTAAGTCACTTTGGATTAAAGTGTCTGCCAAATGTGTAAAAATGCTGTTTACATGCTAATATTGTTTTCAATATCAAGTTGACTTTCTCCCATGCGACAATATCCGACCATTACAGCTATAATAATGGTGCTTTCCCTCTAATGGTGCTGTCCATTACAAGCCATACCACAGTATTACCCAAATATTATTACATTCAATTAACTCCCCATCTCTGTGATTAGCTTAACTTATCAGGTTCCATTTTCTATTCAGTCTTGCCTATATTAGGGAAATAAAATCATATTGTAGGAAAAATAGTTTCCTGTAAATGTTTCAGGGACAAATTTTCTGCTCATAGCACAAGTCAATGTCCATATATTGCTGTGCTGAGCTTTTCAGAAGGGATGTAAACCTCAATAAGACGAGTCACTAGAACAAGCTAAACTACATTTAATAAAAAGAAAATTCAGGATTAATTTTTTTCTGGATCCTATTCAATTTCAGATCCATCAAGTGTAATCTGACAGTGTCGATCCCTGCAGATAATTATTCTAAATGTCGTTACAATAACACATTATTCACGAAAGAATATCAGGCTTTAAAACCTGAAAAATCTGTTTAAGAACAAGAGAATCCCTGTGTGTTGGCCTGTAGATCAGATCTTTACTGTCTGGTCTTTACAATACCCACAACCTTGACTTTTTTATGCCACATTATGCCACAAATGTTGTAGTGTGGAGGATAAGATCTCTATGGAAGAATATGCTCTCTGTGGATTAGACTGTATGAGTTATTATAACATGCCAATTCACCGTACAACTCTCATGAGTTACAACACTGTGTGTATATGTGTGTGTGTGCGTGATGACAGTTCTTTAGTGAGATCCTCTGATCTTCAAAGAGTGACAGGTTTAGAGCTCAACAGGATGGAGGGAGGGTTTAAACGCAGGTATCCGTGACAACCACCAATCTGAGGTCCCCTATGGTCTTAGTGTGAGAATTAATTCCCAATGCAGAATTACCTCAGAAGGTCACTGCAGCATACTGATGCCTTTCTCCTGGATGACACGAAAATTGTTCCCTGTTTTCTTTGTGATTATAGGTGAATACTGATGTAACCAAACTCTAAACAGTTCCTTATTTATGTCCTGCAAAATCACAAAGGATCTACAGTGCAATTATCTATAAAACAGTCTTTCCCAAAAATCAATACTTGCAATGACTACATAAAAAATACAAACACACAACTTAAGTTTTGAGTGAAAAACAACTGGAACCCTTTCATTTTTGTTATCTCACAACTAAATGTGTTAAGCTGTGGATGGACAGATTAAATCTGAAAGGGGATTTTTATTTCAACACTCGTCCAACCTGCTTCAACAACTTCCTGTGAACCTGCCAGGAATTTCCATGCATTCACACACACACACAATGAAACACAATAGAAACAAAGCAGGTAAAATGTTACACTGTTTCCTGAAAGCTGAATGATGGCCTGCTCTAATTTCATTGTCCAACTCGGGGAACTGCATGAGGAAAATGTATTGGGTTTAACAACTTCAGCAGCTATTAAACCTCTCTGGGTCTCTACCCCCTGCAGCAGAGGAGGCATTATCGATTCAACGTTTCCTGTTGTTAGAAGCTCATTAACAAAATAACAAAATGTTATTTGGAGCTCATTAACTCATGGTAATCACATATGAGAGGAACTAAGGCATAAGGCTAAGTGTGCCATTATGCAGGCCTTCGAATGATTTAAAACAGTGATTAAGGTCAACATAAACGTACGTTATTCAATGCAGCGTGGATGGTGTCTAATTAATCAACAGCCAATCAAATCATGGCCTGGCAAAGCAAGAGCTTTTTAAGCTCTCTGTATTTCTTTCCTAACTTTAAAGGTTACATTCTCAGTTTCAACAAAATCTAGTTGGAAGTTTTTGGCCTAGAACTCAGGCATTTTTTGAGCAGGGCATGAATTGGGATACATAAACCTAGAAGTCCATTAATCCTCACACACCTGTAGTGTCTTAACTGAATCTAGGTCCTTAGCCCAGGGAAAAACATGACAAATGGCTTACAAGCCAGTGATGTTTAATATGACTCTGTACATAAATGATGTTCTAGTGATGTTATTTAGCAGTGGAATACTGAAATTACTAACAAAAAACAGCAGGCAAGAAAACATTAGATTTTAGAACTTAGAATGAATATTCTGAAAACAAAAACATTAAGTACAAAACAATGTCTACTTTTAAGTCTTAGG
Organism: Yasuhikotakia modesta; assembly: GCA_036877545.1. Lineage (NCBI taxonomy): Eukaryota > Metazoa > Chordata > Actinopteri > Cypriniformes > Botiidae > Yasuhikotakia > Yasuhikotakia modesta. The sequence continues at coordinate 55,511 of JBAJNP010000199.1, read as the reverse complement.
GGTGGGTGTGTAACTGACTTTAGATGAAACTACCTGCAGAAAACATTTAGTTTGTATAAAACATAACACAACCAAATACACATCTGTGTATTTGAGACAACTGGTTCAGATGTTTCTTAATATATCTCTGTGTGTTTGTTTTGTGCTGTCAGCATGTTCACAACTCGCTCCAAAAAGCTTCCGTCCCAAGAGTCCTGCTCAATGCCTTGGGATGACAGATTGAGCACTGAAGGCAATGCGCTCTAGAGGCGTATGAGGAAGTAGGGCATGGCGACTGCGAGGGCGTCTCACACACGTCATCACCTGCTAATACAGTTATACAGGTCTAGACCTGCACAAGCTCTTGAGTGAAAAACAACTTTAGCAAACGGCCCAACAAATCTTCAGTCTAACTCTCTGACTGATTTACTCAGAAGATAGAGGACAATGATAATGGCCAGATATTTACAGTGTAAGCACATAAAGAAAAGGACAGAACAGCTATAGAAAAACAAATGGGTGAACACACACTGTGGCAGTTGTAAAAAAGAAAATCCATTATTTTATTAAAACGGAGCAAACTGGTTTGATTGTCAACACACTGACCTATCTTTTTGCTTAAGAATGTAAATGCTCGCTGGTTGTACCAAACAGACAAATACAGTTTCTTAGCTTAACTGAAGCCAAGAAAGCACAATTTATATAGCACCGTTGTTGGATTTTACTGGCGATTGCACAATAAGCTTAGCCAACAGTTCTGGAGACGTCAGACTATCCACATCCAAGTAGAACGAAGCTGTACTTGGCTAGTGCCTACACAGAAAATAGCTGCCCAAGGGCATTTTCAAGATGGCTGCCAAGTGAAACAATTCACTCTAATTGGTCAGCAGGACTGTGAATTGATGTTAACACCTCACTGAACTGTGAAAATTCTTACCGAGAGTGTCCTTCAGGTTCTTTACTAGTGAGGTTTTCTTTAGACTGTTCTTGCGCTCTACGTAATTTGAGGGGACATAACCGGTCATGTTTGATGCGTTGCGGACTCTCCACCAGGTCTTAGAATCATCCAGCAGCCACAGACGTTCGTTCTTACGGATGTCCAGTTCCTGGTCTTGCTGAGCTGTGTAGTCCCACTTAGCTATAACAATCACCTCCTCTGTCATCTTTCATCGAGTCCCACTGCAACAAGAGAGAAAGGGGGAGAATTGAATTAAAGAAAATGAAAGCGCTATCTTTTGAACTCCATAAACACTTAAACCTCTTAATCAATTAAATGGTAGACTGACCAACTATTACATCCTAAATGCTAAGGAAAATGTACAGAATTACTAATAACTCAGCTTGGTTCAGCTTGTCTGATCTTCCTCTGCATTAAGACACTGAGTCAGGCCTTTCTGACAAATGCATGACTCAGACAAGAGACAGACATGATTATATATGCTCTTTTTAACACAGCTTAATCGACAGGTGAGCTCACACTCTCTCCACCCAGCCTAAACACAGGCAGAGAGAAAACGAGATGAGAGTGAGGATAAAAACATGGTTTTGCAGAGAAAGCAGGAATTGATAATGGTAACCAATAATAATTTAGTTTAAAGAACACTGTGGTTTTGTGACATTACATGTTAGTTTGTGAACCCCAAACATCACATTGTTGGTGTAACCAATGATGTGAGTTTGGGGGCGTGGTTATCTGATAACCAATAACAACCATTTTGAATATTTTTGAAAAATTTGTGTTCAATTTGGTATAAATAGATGTATTGTGCATAATAATATATATGGGATCATATAGGCTATTATAGTACCCTAGTAAACAAATAAAACGGATACATATCATTTTTGGCTGGCAACATTAACAGGCTTCAACAAGAAGAAAATTAGGATTTAGAAACAGAGTCAAAGTAACAAGAAAAAAAATTTAAAGAGAAAATGAACAAGAGAGAGGCAAATAATGTCACACTTATTCACAAAGGTTAAGCCACTTAATCCATGTCATTGGTCTTAATAAATAAACAGCACGAAACAGGCATTAAAATGATTGAAGCTGTCAAAGGCTGAGCAGAACGTTTTTAAAATACATGGAGTGCTCTTGTTCCTCTCAGAAACATGACAGAAATGATAGCGGGCGATTGCTAAACACATAAATGAGTAAGTAGGCGGGTTTATTGGCATGACACATTTTAAACGCCTTACTTGCTACATGAGGGAGAGCTGCTGAAAGATTAAATATGCGCTGAATAGTAATGGACTGATTAAGTATTGATGGTGTTTCAGGCAAGCACACTTAAAGCTCTGTTCCCCCGCTGAGAGAGGCTTTAGGAATGGCTACTGAGTCAAACACACCACCATTAGCAGAGAGAGAGACGAGATATGGAGACGTGGGAGTCTATGCATGAGCAACAGCTTTCATTTCAAGCTTTGCCTACAGCACAGAAGTGATGTAGATCCCATATGCCAAGCTTCCTGATTTCAGAATATAACAGTTATTCAGTATCCAAACTGCCCAGCTAGCCTATTTTATCTGAATCTCCTGGTGTTAATCAGCTTGTGTACCAATGCTAGCCTTCTGGAACACCAACTGCTTCTTAATGAAGCAATGTCACATTAGTCTCAGCCCCAGGCAGCCCAGCCATGGACCATCTACAGCCTGTTTAATGATGGTCTGAGGCGTATTACACACAAACTGGCCATCACTGTCCAACACCAGCAGATCCAATATGATTGACTGGTTTTTAATAACATCTGGAAATGAAAGCACACTGGTTGTTAAATCAATTCACCTAGACAGAGAGTCATGCTTACAGTACACAAGGCTGATTTAATGACTGCTTTTTAACAACTAAGTTTGAACAACTGAGTTTTCTGAATAAGCGACATCAAATATTTGAAACATTTTTAAGGCATTTAACAACTTAACAATATAGAGTAAGACATGTTACATTATGTCTACAATGATTTAAAAACTACTTGTCTAAAGGTCTTTTTATTAATGAATATATACATGTTATGCATGTAATATATGTTATTAATTAATATATGCATAGACTATATTCATTTGTTCACATTAACCCACCCCAAAAAGGCATGTAATATATAGTAAATATGTTTGTTTGTTTTAAAGGGCAGTCAGTTTAAGTGGGCAGTTCTTATCCACAATAAACTGCAATATACCGCAAGTCAACGTATCCCATTCGATACAGCCTCTAACCTCAGATGCTGATTAAAATCATCTCTTTTACCTTTTTTGTTTTATTTTAATAATGCACTAATTCTTATATTAACACCCATCACACAATTCAGAGAATCCTCCCACACGCAATTACAGCACATAAAAGATACCATTACCACAAGCCAGATGAATATCCATAAATTAATATTTCATAAATGCAAATATGGCATCTTAAAGACAGGCCTAGTTCTCTCTGAAGGCGCTCATCAAACGACGGGTCAATTAGTAAAGAGGTTGGCTAAAACAGGGCAGCTGCTGTATTAAAATGTCCCTGCGCTTTAATCCAGTCATTCCACTTTACCGGCTGTGTGCCTCAGACGCATCCATTACTGGAAGAGCGTGACCTCACTCTCCGTGTTTTGGTACAAAAAGAACACGGAGCTGCCTGACCAGTTTCCCTCTCAGGCAAACCCAGGGGAGGAGAGAGAGGAGGGACCAGAAGGCCAAAGATTGTCACTGAACCCTCCATTGAGGAATGCAGATAGGTAAAACATGGTGAGAACAGACCCAATGTGAAAAGAATATATTTGTGTGGAAAGGCCAGATAAAAGGGCAACGTTTTAGGTTCACCTGGTAAACATGCAAAACAAACTGATAATCTTTTTTTGATTATACAGTAAACGTTTTTCCAGTGACCAATTTTCCAGTTGATATGTATGTTTCCCTGTCGCAGGCATTGAACGTCACAGCCCAGAAGACACTACTGTGGTGCAGTCAACCAATCAGCATACAGAATTATATATCAATAATTAATAAGTCTGGGAAACAAGTACTTGTGTGTCAATTACAATGCTGATACAAAGGTGTGTGTTAACCAAAATGTGTAAGTAACACTAGTAAATTATTAATGTTGCATCACTAGCTGTGTGAAGTGAAGCTGTTGAGTGAATGAACAGCGGTTTCTATATCACACATTCTATAGGAGAATAATCATACATCCGGAATACACAATATAAATGTAATATTACATTTGAATCTATCTGTACAAAATGCAAGTGAACACTGTGGATACGCATCATGAGCTCTTCCCATAAAGCCCTTTGCTCAAACAGCATGTTTTAAAACACAGGCATTATTCTCTCAGGATTCACTATCTTCTGCTCTTAAACTTATTTCTTGCATCTAACTCAATCAGAGGAACATGAAATCATACAATTCACTAGCCAGAGGCTAAATAAAAGCATTCTCAGCTGTCTAGCATAACATTTAATAACATATGTGTGTGATTTACTAGCATTGCAGAGGGCTAATTAACAAAACAACAGTAAAATGTAATGTTTTGTTGTAATGTTTTAGGAGCCATCTGCTGAGATAAAATGATCGACAGTGACATTTGAAATCTGTCACGAAAAATAACGCTCAAAACATGTTTGCAGTATACAACAAGTGACTCATTTATGGGTAAATGTTTCTGTGCTAATCATCTAATTCACAAGTTGTGTTGCTGTCATCGCTCATTGTTTCTGGAGATACAGACAGGACCATTGGCATTCTTTCAGGGGACATTGTTAAAAGGTCAATGTTTATCGCCTCCCTCTCTTTCCTCTTCAGAAAACCGAGGAGCTCTCTGTCCCGGCAGCAAAGTGATAGATGACACCCATTTCTCTAATCGGAGACCCGCCCCCTGTAATATCCACACATCTAAGCCCGCCTCCTCCATAATAAGGGCTGTTAGGAAGACCGATGGATCTGCCACAGGAAAGATGATCAATCCTCACAGCTCAGAGTTCGCTCACTCGCCGGAATGTCGCTCGCTAGGAATCAATCTTACCAGGTTAACTGTCGGCTTCCGCACACTTACATGTACACAGGAGAAGCCTTTTAGCTGAGAAGAGATAATTAGCCGAGTTACAAACTGTTCTCACTGCAGGCAGAATAAAAAAGTTGTACTACGGTTTCCATAAACGGTTCCGTTTTTTTACAGCCGGCGGCCCTGACAACTTTTCTCAGACTATTTGAGTGCACAATGTTTACACAGACCAGACGGGCAGGAAGCCACTCTGTGACCTTGAATTGATCCATCCTCAGCTGAGATGTGTTCCCATAGTCCAGAAACTCCCACACTGTAAGCCCCGCACTCTAGGGACTCAAAACATTTAATACCACTAATACATCCTCCAGGCAAGCAGCCAGCTCCCATTCGTTTAACTCAGCTAAACGTCTCACACGCACAAAGCTGCTTCGCTTGCCAAATATCTGCTTAAAACCTACAGATTACACAACAAATTATGAATATTTTCCATGTAACTCTATTCATTGCAAACACCAGAGTAAATACCTTTTACTTAAATACCTCAACTGTTTTCCTGGAGTGTAAATGGAGACTTTTGATTAAGGAAATCTCCACGTCTTAAACTGTGTTCAGGTAAGACAATAACAAGCGATTAAAATTCTGAATTATCAATACAAACTGTTTCTTTTGAACATTAAATAAGAAAACTTTTTATTTCATGTACACTTTGAACCTCACTGTTTATTTCTCTAAAGACAGTTTAGAGAATCATCTGAGACAGTTAGACACTTTTAGATGACGTCTTAATGAAACATAAATGAGAAACATAAATCCTGAGCTATGAAACACTAACCTGCAGCCACAAAATAAATTCCTCTAGTTGGGTATGATTTATCCCCCATACTGGCATATATATCTACTCCAAAAATGCTTTGGCTTTCTCAAACAAGACCACTTCTGATTTCATCTTGCTAGTTCAGTGAGAAAGACAAAGGTGAAACTAAGGAAGTGAAAAAATGAAGCATAATAGCGCATGAGAAATCAAGACATAGAAAGTTTACAGATGTCACCCTTAGTTTCCCAGAATGCAGCTGGCCTAGCCTGCCCACTCAACGGGAATTTGGAGTGGGAATAAAAGAAAGGATTCTGTGGGCTGCATCAGCACTCTATAGAAAGACTCTCTCAAGCTCTTACCCTGCACAAAAACACAGCAAAGAGAGAAAGAGAGGGAAGACAAAGAAAGAGGGGGATGGGGGAGAAGACCCACAGGATTCTTCAGTATATGGCTTTCAGGTCGAGGACAAATCACACTCATAATCTCATTCACGCTCTCATTGGCTCTTTTTGGATCTTATTCATGGCCATAGTAACCGGGGACGACCACATTTATCTCCACCCAGGAGACATCTCCTGGTGCTTATACAGACTCATTCAGGAGCTCCAAATGAGGTTTAGAATTAGGCTAATGTGGTAGAGTGTGGGGCAGGGAGTAAAGGGTTTAGGCAGTAAAGGCAGAGACGTGTTTTCCTATTGCTTGTGTTTATAATTTGTTTAAACCAGCAGTTCACCCATTGCACATCTCCTCTGTGATTCTCTCCCAGCCAATAAGCTTTCACACAAACACTGATTAGACTTTTCTGATTGGAGAATTCAAGGTTGTTACATCACACAACAGCGAGAGGTGGAAGAGCATATTAAAATAGAAAGTTGTGAGAAGGAGGCACATTTTGACAGCGACATGGCAAAACAAAGACTGCAAACCAGTTATTTGTGAAAATTAGAGACTGGGAAGATGTTGAAGCAGCACTAAACTGTAAAGACCTGTCGTGTTTGAGTGGCGGAACTCTATATGGGGGTAACAGGCCTATATAAAGCTTTATGATTCAAAACTTTACGATTTAAGAAATACATGGAAAACATACATGGAAAACATACATGGAAAACATACATGTACATGTGTATTATTTACATTGAATGTCACCAAAAACATTTCATTTAAACTGAGTCACAATTCAATACACTATGAGAACAGAATTGTATTATACTATAAAATAGATGCTGGAATGCTGATTTGCAGTCCTGTAGAGTCACAAAATCGGAGTCCTTGCGAATGCAAGAATATTTTATGTTAGTTCCCCTGCACACTGTGCCTGACAACAACCCCCAACCACATATATTTACAATATATCAACATGCCAAATGTGTCTTTCCACCTATCCCAAGAGTCCTGTTACAAGTGTTGTATTTGTTATAATCTAAATCCAACAACAACATTCTCCTAATGGCCAAACTGCAGAGGAATGGGATGAATGGGCTGGGCTTGTAACACACAACATCTCTGCTGAGGTTTGTGGTTGCTCCTCTTCAGCCTGCAATAAAAGACAATTAATAACTCTTTAACTGTTTGTATATCATTCAAGAGGCCTGAATGTGACAGACATTAAACCATATGGCTAATGGTGAACAAATCTCAACAGGGGTCCTGCTCCCCTCCAAATGTTCTATCAACAAGAAAGAAAAAGCAGCAGCTGATTAAACCACAATATAGAGCAAAATCTTAAAAAGTCACAGAAGGATTTTAAACAGAGATTTTCAGCATGTCTTACACTGATGTTATTGTTGGCTAAGCTTTTCTTACAAACAACAACTTGTTTGTGTCACAACCAAATCTGTTGGTTTCTGTCATCACTTTGCATAATAAGAACGATCTGAATTAAGACTTTGAGTGCAGTGAAGAAACATGGAAACTAGCTTGTCTTTGATGTCATTCCTCTAAGATGTTCCAGCACTCCTTTTTCCGCAATGAATTCAGCTTTGTTCAGTTAACAATGGTCCCATTGTTTAACATGCATCTCAGACCACTGAGTAATAATCTAAAGAACCCCCTGATCCTGGAATGACCTATGAACTCTGACATATAAAGATTAAAACCCACACAAATATGCATCAGTCTAAGAAAATCTCTTCATATTGAAATACTACTATATTACTACTCCTGGCAGGTAGCTTGTGTGTGTGTGTGTGTGTGTGTGTGCACGACTAGAAATGAAGTGTGACCCAGAATCCAAGCAGTTAGTTTCATAGGGTAAGAAGTTCAAACTATTGAGGATTTTCATCTTTTAACCAAATAACAGCCTAAGAACGGTATGCAAGTTTCTTATATAATAGGATTTTCTGCAGTTATGATTTAAACATATAACTGTGTCACCAACTATAATGTTCACCAAGTGAAATTCATTTCCACCACATTTTGTATGATATCAACACTAAAATGCACTCTGACTGCAGCTGAGATGATAAAAAAGTCAATTGTCAATACCAATGAAATGAAATCTCAATGAATACAAAGAATACTAATTTGCTAATCTTTATTTAAAAGATTTAATACAATAATTAAATCAAAACAACAGCATGAAGCTTTGAAGCGTGAAGTCTTTAATTAAATAAACATCACTTGTGTTTTTCCCTAATTATTCAAGTAAACACTCAAGTAAATGAGTGGCTTCATCCTTATTTTACCAATCTGATTAGTTTCATTATTAATAGAAAACAAACTTGGCAGGTTTATTGGATGGTTTTCACAGCATGATGCACAAATATATAGATCAAATAGTCTGACACAAATCTCATTTTCACTTGCACAGACCTGTTACTCTGAGACACAAGAGCTCTTCACACATACTGTACACACATGCATTCAGCAACACATGCCTGTCAATCGCTACTGTTCTCCTGACTGTACTCCTGACTGTACACACCAGATTAATACAGACTCCAACAAATGCAAAAAGCTATACATGAACCTGTCAGGTAAGAAACTGCTATGCAGCATTTGTTATAAAGATATTTAAGATGTTATTTAAACAATCTCTCACAGGTTTCCCTCAATGGTTTTACACAATAATTCTGCCAATCCACACGCTACACTGGAATGTGGTTAAACTCTGTCACAGGTCTGACAGCTCTCATGTTCTCATGCATGTTCATGGACAGATAAATAACCAGCATGGATCTCCTTTCCCTCTCTGAACATGTTCACTCAGTCTGTTTCTTTCTTACTTCCCCCTTTCTTGAAATGTAGGTCTTTGTTTGCCAGTTTCTATGGCTGCAGATCAAGCCTGCTCTGTGGCAATGGACAGGAGGACGGGTGTCAATGCTTTCAAGCTGAACAGAGAGAGCAGACTGAGCCCATACAAATTGAAACAAAAGGGTCTGCCATCCCCAGCACAGCAGAGATAAACTGAACAGGTGGTCCTGAATGGCAAACTGCTTGGTTTAGGTTTCTTGTCCAAAAAGGCCTACAGGCTTTGCAAAAATCAGACACTAAAGTCTTTCATTTTCCTATTAAAGCTATGAAAAAGTGTAGATCATAGTTAATAAAATGCTGAAAACAAAAACAGACTATTGGTACAAGTGTTGGGCAATATATAAGCTAAAATCCATACATGAAAATGAAGTTGTCAATTAAATTAATTACCAATTACCATAAAAATAACATAAAAAATAAAACAAAAACATAAGTATGAACTTTTGCTAGTTTAAACACAGATGTTTGCTCAGGTTTTAATCAGACACATTGTAAAACTACTCCAACCACATAATGATGTTGACGCCACACAAAGATAATGCAAGAAAACTTGCAAAATGCAATGAAGCAAAATAAGATTTGAGTGTAAAATGAGCATCTGCATCAATATTTCAAACAAAAGAGTTTAAAATAACGACGAAACGATAGTTTCGATATAAACTATCATCTTTAATACAAGCTTTTTAACCTTCAGCTTGTTGTCATAGCTGATGTCCCTCCTCTACAGCAAACTTCCTGTGAACCCTCTCACTGCCGCACCGCTGAAGCTCCTTCAGACAACTCATAATTCTCTCTCATGTTGTTTGTTTGCTTTGTTGCTCCTCAGAGTAAAGTTATTTCATTCCTCTTTCTCTTTGTTCTGTTTGTGGGAGTTTGCAAGCTCAACAACATCCCCACACATGCCAACAAAGTGAAAAACAGTGATACGCTGAGAGCAACAGCTTTAAAGTGCTAGCCATTTATGTTGCTTGTCTTCTCCCAACAGAAATGAAAGCCTTCATAGAAAACGTCATTACAAGGTCAAAGTTCACATTTGCTTTATTGGCATTTTATCTCCTTCAGATCCACTTTTAAGGACATACATGTGTAGAATTTATACCAGCTTGTTCTACAATCTACTAGCCTCGTCTCTGGCAACATGCAGACCAATTGATTTGTTTTCAGTCAGACACAATTTAGAATACAGCCTTTAATAAATGTATATGCTGCTTTTGTCTGGCTACATCAGGCACATCTACAGTTGAAACTTCGCTCTAATTTTTCCTTCCCTTTGGTGTTTATTTTCTCGGTAGTTTAAAGTCACAAATCAAATCCCATCCTGATTCATTCCTCCAGGGTATTTTTCATGGGAATCAGAATGGAATCTGTCAAGGGTGCAACTGTTGCCTTAAAGTCGAGACACTGACGTCGTGTAAGGATAAAAAAACACTGCTGCCATTTAAAACTCATTATACAATGCTAAGGGTGCTTAAACACTGGAGTTTATGTTGCATCAGAGACTGCAAATGTGTTCTTGTAGCTCAGTTACTAAAGCATTGCATAAGCAGCACTAAAGCTGTGGTTAGTACCCAAGGAACACATGTGGGTAAAAACGTATACTGTAAATGCACAGTTAATCACATGAATAAACAAGCATAAAATGCAAAAATGTCAATACATGTCAATAGGGATGGTGCATTAAAATAATGAAAAAGACAAACGCTAGTGTTTGTAATGCTGTTGCAAACCGTTTGTTCTTTTCTTTGTGAGTCCAGCTTCTAGTTCATTTTCCTGGTTGATTTCCATCTAACTCTGCTTTATCTACACCTTTAAAATACCTCATGCATTTGTATCTGTTATATGCTGCATTAGATGTTATTCTAGGATGTATAAAAGCACAACTACAAACCCACACTACAAATACTATTTTTACCACTAAAAAAATTATAAAAATCCAACAACTTGATCAATCCTGTAAAACCGTTGCTTGATCAACACTGCAAAACTTTGCAAGTAAGAAAATTAAGTAACTCAAATTAAGTATTTTTCTTCCCCCAAAGGTCAAGTATTTAGTTGTATTCTTACAATGAAATACTCATGTGAAAATAAAAAATTAGGAAGTAAAAACATCTTAAAGTCCTAATATCCTAACAGGATTTTAATTCTGATATAAATGTACCATGTTTAAAAATATTTGTATTTACAGTAGGGGGTATCATACATTTACAGTAGGCCTGAAGAAAAACATATCTCACCCAACTGCAGTGTCGCTCGAGAAATGATGCAACCGCAAACATCCAGCCAAATCCAGCTGTGATCAAAGGATATATGGTGCGAAACATGCAGTTATGCTCAGCAGCGCCGGATGCATTATAAACAAACACACTGAAAAGCACAATTACAAAACACACCATTAAATCATCCACAGTGTCAGATACAGATAAACATAACAAAGCCCTCCAGCAATCAGCCACCTGCAGATAGGACAGAATGACAAAAGCGTCTGGTGTCTCATTACCAGCTCATCTACCTCCTGCAATTGTCTGACCTCGCCTTCACTGCAAGGCTGCTGACGAACATTCACTATAACTTTCACTGCGCCTGAGGCTAACCTATGCTAACCGGCCCTTTCCAGACCACATGACTCTTACCGTCAGCTACAGTTACAATCTGCACAAGTGCGCCGCTGAAGAAGGGTTTTACCACCTGTCAAAACAAACATGCACGTCACATGCCCACACTGAGTCAAACCAGGAGAGTCTCAGTCAGGCCGTACAATGAATTCTTTTATAAAACATCGTTCAGACCACTAAATGCCACCAATTTACCTCACACAGACACTTTACCTAGCACAAACACGCTTGATTCGCTCTGTGCCATTACTGTAAGTTTGAGGCTGGGCTGGTGGAAAATATTATACAGTTTCACTACATTAATTTTCCAAAATTCGACTTCATTTGAAATTGGCTATGGCTATGTAACCATATGTGGGACATTCTCTACAGACACTAGGGATGGACAGAATGATCAAATGGAATAGCCGTCTTCAATTACTCCTGATGCTTCAGACTGCCTGTTCCCATTATTATGTGTTATTCAGTTCCCTGTTTTCCGTGATGATAGCCTATAGATATGATTATTATCTTATTACAGGACTGAGCGTGCTAGCCTTCAGTTTCCTTATTTTTGGCCTTGCCTTTTACATTTTTGCAGTGTGTTGCATCATGAGTGTTCTGTTTTTAAACAAATTAAAGTAGTTCCATAATTTAATCAACTTAAAAAAACGTCTCAGGAGTCTTGCTTCACTCATTCTGAAGCTGATTGCAAAAATGTTTGCAGTTGGAGTCCTTTAATAAACAGGCAGTATAATCATTCAGGGATTTCTTAAAATTTAATAACTGACTAGTTATTCAGGCAACCCACCAAGCAGTGAATTCTGAAAATATTTAGTTTTGCACAGCCCTAAAAGATTCAGATGTAAGTGCCATGCAGTGTGTACAATCCGTCACGCTAAACTGCAATATGTTAGAATTCTAACACACAATCAAAACTCTGCTCAGAGAATCCATAAGCAAATATTAAAACTCTATGTGCTCTGGAAAGGGCAAAACAAATAACTAGATCTATCATGTTTTATTGCACAAGATGTTTGCTTTTATTGGTGCATCAAGAATCAATTTGTGCAGATCATTCATACCTATAATGCTATATAAAAAGAGAACTCTGGTAATACAATCTGTGGCCTGTGACATATGCCATGGTGGTTTCATTCTGCCCTGAAATTGTAAAAATCCTAAATCCCAGAATTCTTCCACCACAGTAGAAGTAACCTTGAGATTACAGGTACAAATTCCAACTCAGACTTTAGAGTACACACACACACACACACACACACACACACACACAAACACACACACATACAGACACACAAACACACAGAAGATATGCTAATGAAGTAAACTATATAGTAGCGCTAACAAGACTGGCCTCAAAATTTTCCCCAGGCTTTGTATGTGTGTGTGTCTCATCCAGATGCTTCCACTAGAACAACTAATGACTCTCTCTCTACCGCAGCGGCAATGTATTCACTGCGCACTTACATACAGCTCTCATGGATACACAAATTATATATGCACCCACACACACTCAAAAACAACACATCTCTTGCAGCTCTAAATCAGAACAGACACGTATCTTCCCACACACAGGGTAAAAAAGCCTGTGGTTTATTATACGTTCATAAGCACACAGAAAATGGGATACCTGCCTTCCTCAGGCAGAACATCAACAAACCTACAAAGCAACACATGCCTGCAGATTCTTTATGCTTGCATTGTATGCGCGTGAGGACAGGGTCTTTAAACAGACAGCTGATCAAGTGTGGGGCTTAAATTCAAGCACAAGATTATGAGTAGACAATCAGTGAATGATAAAGAAAGAGGGAATATGGCTAAAAAAATACAGTGACACGTTTAATGTTGAAGACTGAGGGCTTCTAGGATAGGATGTGCTCAGGAGCCTGGCGTGATCATGGCAGCGCTGTAACAGCCAGAAAGCTCAATACAGGCATAAAACGCAATCGATCGGTGGTGCTCCAAACACTCCCTCACGCACAGCTGCATCTAGAATACACAACACTGTGACTCTCAGGGAGGCAAAACACAGACAGAAGTGGCTAACCACAAACCTGTGGGCATCCCCAAGAACTTAAGAAAGGGCTCCTCCGCCCACGAGTGCTAATGTAAGAATGCATGATGGGAAATAGTGGCACCTCTCTAGAAGTCTAAGTTATAAAGGGAGCACAAGCATAAAAATAATCCAAACTTGGTTAAAGGATCCAGTTACCTTTTATATAGAATTATCATAACATTCAATTTGACGGTTATAACTGGAATTTCAGTAACTGTAAACCACTAACTCAAGCAGTTTAATATGCACACACAGAACAGGCTGTATTATATTTTTGTAACATGACGTAAACAACGTTGTGACCAACAGCCTTGGAGATTTTTCTGCCAAGTGAACTGATTTGCCTTAAAGCATCTTTAATCCCATTCACTGTAATGAGGTGCAATTAAATGCGCTAACAACTGATTTAGTGTACACTCTATATCACTGAACATCTGACACAGGCATAAATTACAAAGTGACTGGGCAGCAAAGGTTAGAGTTCACTTTATTCAACAACCTCTGCACATGACAGCTGTCAACCTGTCCCCACAATGGACAGGAAATTAATCAGATTTCTCCTCAAGACCCTCATAAACCACTTTAATCTCTTTTATACCTGGTATTTATGTCTCCAGGGAGCACTTGTTTTGTGACAACATCACTTCCTGTGTCACTGTGTAACTGCACATAAAAACAAACTACAATAACAGGCAAACTGGAAGATATTGTGACTTATTTATATTGTGCTTGTCTATTATTTACTATTTAGAATTTCTATTTCTATTTTTATTTAGAAGATTTAACTCTTGTTAATTAACATTTTTCGTTTTTATATTAACCCCCCCAATGTGCCCAACAGCTGCTCTGCCTGACCCCTGCCCAATTAAACATCTGTGTGATGTCATCATGTACATTTCCCATAAGCCCCTGAACTGGTGGGTCTGGCTCTTTTCTCATCTGCTCTCTGGATCCATACGCAGGTCTCTGGACTACAGTACGGATCTGTGCATTTTATTTCCATCACGGCCCCTCAGAGATATCCATATGGAGGGCCTCTCGTCGTCCTTCTCTCTTCCTCATTACTTCCTGTTCCACACATGCCAGTTAGAGCATGTCGGACAGAATCCCAGGCTGTAATCCATCATTGGTAATTTATTTAGGTTGGCCTGCATTCCACAGAGAGCTTCGACTTTCACCTTTAAATATTTTCTATACGCACAAGGACTAAAGAATACCCTAATAACCAGATGTGAAGAATTAACACACTCAGTACATCATTTATTAATATTAACCCTTTTAAAGTGTGTTATATGTCTGTAGAAAGGCATGAACTGTAAATGTATGTGACAGGTTGTTGTTATACTCTGTACTGCCCTGTCCTGCTCATTACATTATTTTCTGCTCATAACACCACGACACCCAAATACTGCCACCTTTAACACCTAAAACATAACACAATACAAACCTTTCTACAGTAACAGCACAGAGAACCACCTAGAGTTTACTTAAGAAATTGTGTAAATACTGTTTTTAGTTTGTTAATATGTACTAATAAATAAATAAAATATTGTTTTAATATTTGCATTTTAATTAATAAATAATAAGTAATTTAATTTAAAATGTTGCAGTTGTGGCCTACTGGTTAAGGAGTTGGGCTTGTAATCAGTAGGTTGCTGGTTCGATTCCAGCGCTGGCAGGTAGCAACTGAAGTGCCCTTGAGCAAGGCACCTAACCCCCGATTGCTCCCCGGGCACTGCAGGGATAGCTGCCCACTGCTCCGGGTGTGTGTTCACGACTTGCAGTGTGTGTTCACTCCTCACGATGGATGGGTTAAATGCAGAGGTCACATTTCGGTTATGGGCAACCGTAACTGACAAACACTTCACTTCAAATGTGTATTACTATATTTGTTTAATTGGTATCACAACGAAACATTTCAACCCCACTAAGTTTATAGGGAACAGAAGCATATGGGTTAGATTCATTTAGGAAACAAGTCAAAGACGGCTGATTACTGTGGCAAAAAACAAACATTCACAGATGGAGGATGTTAGCATCTCAAGATGGGAAACAGTGGATATCCATAGAACAGTTCCCAGCAGATACAGTACACTGTCAACAATGTAAAGATCACATATGCAAAAGCACCTCTCCACATATGGAGCAGATTATAATGAGCAGAAGTCAGGAGAGAACTGCTGTTTACTCACACTGAATGTATCCTTCACCTTCCCTTTGTGCTATAGAACTCCCTCCCTGATCCCTGCTGAATAATTCCCTTTGATGAACCCACACACACACACACACACACAAACAGAGACTGCAGATCTACCACAGGCCCCTTTCAACAGTAAGACCTCAAGGTATAAAGCTGGAAGTCATGTGCTCACATCAGTGCACAGTGCACAGACTGAATCAGTTGACCGTCACTAATACGTTAACTGGGTTTTTAAGTGCTTTTACAAGTTTAGTTCAGTCAGTTAGTTTCCCGTTTTCTCTATTCTTTCAAATGTGCTACAAAATTATTAAAAACCTATTATTCTCTAACTATCATGATACTTCCTACAACTCAAAGTATAGCTTCTATTTTAGCTAATTAAACAAAATTAAAGTCAAACTCAGAGTGTGAGTTTGACTTTACAAGGGTTAAACGTAACCAACCAACAGGGTTAAAGGTAAATTTTTTGATCTTTGAACTCTGCTTTACAATTAAACTGATCATGTGAAAAAGCCCTTAATCTCCTCAGAAACCCAATTCATCACATGCAGATTCAGTCACACTGCCCTCCATTCAGAAATCAGCTCCATGACAGATTCACTTTAAAGAGAATAGAGATTTTCAGCTTCATTTAGTTGTGATTGAGCTGTAACAGGGGAAACAAACAGAGACTCTGAGCCAGTGAAACACAACTCATGAACTAATGGCAGGCATTTACCAGTCTTTTAACAGCAGACCCCTCCTCACCTGCCCAACATTTCTGCTCTCTTCTACCTCCACTATAATAGGACTCTCATCCAAAAATAGAGCAGCTGGTTTTACAAAGGCCAGGATGACAGCACATCTCTAAGGGAATAAAGCAATTACCTTTAACAATCTAAAATGAGAGAAAAGTGTGCCTAAAGCTTTGTTTAATGCTTAATAACCCAAATGAAAGGATGTGGTGGTATATTTATAAACCAAAGTGCTGCAAAATTCTCAAAGATAAATCAAATCTGTTTTTAAGCTCCGTTGTGACAATGAAGACATGACTTCAAAAGTGCAGCTGAGATATGTGCACTTGTCAGAGCGTCAAGTGAATATCACTGCTTTGCCCTGTAGCCCTCAGTGAGAAGCATTCAGATAGACAGGGGCAGTAGTGCCTGTCCAAATGTATATATATAGACAACACTTGGTTGGGAGTCATAGTTCAGATGATAAAACTGAACTACAAAGCGCTAGGACTCCACATAACTATTATATTAGCAATTGTTTGAGTACTTTAAACTTTAATAGAAGACTAATCAACTGTGCAACGTTAAATCTTGCATGTGTTAACTAACAGTAAACACAAGAATAGAAATGTCTTTAACCTAAAAGTAGGTTATGCAATTTCAGAGAGGCTAGCATTTGTAACCTAGCTATGAAAGCAGAAGATTCCACGATAACATTTTACTGTCCTGCACCTTTCACAGATAAAAAATAATTATATTTAGACCACTTAGTAAATGCTATAAGGATGTAAAGAGACTGGCATAGACTAGCATAACAAAAAATGTTTTTTGGGCAAAGAGTAAAAAGTTGATGGTGTTACCCGGCTAATACTTGAAGGTCAGTGCATTTGCAATGCATTTAGCACAGCGGCAGGGAAAAGGCCAAGACACAGAGGCTGGTATATGACTAACGCATCCCACAATGCAACAGTGTGTTTGTGTGTCACTATGGCTCTTTTCATGCCGCCCGACGGGGGGCGATGAGCTGAAGGGGTGGCGGGTGGTTACATAACCTCTCTGTGTTATTGTGACAGGGCAGGCGAGTTCTGGAGAGCGAGGTTAGGGTCCAGAGGAAAGACAGGAAGTTTCTTGCACAGAGCAGATCGTGTTCAGAGATCCTGAAGGGCAGACCAGGCAATGTGTCCTAACTCAGCATGACACACTGAGGCTAAACAACTTATGGCTGAGGCAGCAAAATTCACATCCTGTACCTCCCTCTACCTCCACCTATCCATCTAACTTTCCATCCATCACTTAATAACTGGAGCAGGGCCCCAGTTAAACTGGAGCAGGGCCCCATAAATAATGCCCAGGGAACCACTAGCTCCTGACAGGAAACATTGAGAGGCCACATGACTTGTTTAGCTGCAGAATTACAGAAACACTCCATGTTAATGGTTGTTGAAAGTTCTCATTTTACCTGCAAGTGAGAGACTCTTAATGTATAATGTATTCACATTTTTTCAATTATAGGCCAATTTGGTAATTTGATTATATAGTATATCCATATACAGACACTTTTGACACTTTTTTTCTGGAAACTAATCTAACTCTCTCTCTCTCTCTCTCTCTCT